>VYXD01014194.1:134935-250245 GCA_013397195.1 Hylia prasina
TCATAATTATTAATTATAATTTAATATTAGGAAAGTTTTGTTCATTCTGTTCTTGGAAAAGTCCAAGCCCCATCTTTTACAGCTTTCTTTGTTCAGAACTGTCCTACTGAGATAGTTGCCACACCTGTATAAGCAAGATTAAGGAGTTAAAAACATGGAGAGCAAGAATTATATTGGATTTCTGGCATGGGAATAAGTATAATCATACTAAGTCTTATATAATACAAATATAGTATAGTTTAATATACAATAAGATATAATACCATAATTTAATATAGAACAATATATAATACCATATAAATAAAATATTATATAAAAATAAATATATACTAAATATCAGTATAATTATACCATGTGTTAAGTAGATTGTGGACCTTTAAAAAAATAACAAAGAGGTATTTCCTTAATGCTGATTCATTCTTGTTAATAATGTGGGAAGTTGCTGAATTTGCTATTCAACCTACACCTGCCTTGAATTATTCCAAAAACAGAGGAACCAATGTCAAAGCTTGATGTGGTTTTGAGTTCAGTATTTTCTATTTAGCTATTATTTTAACATCATCTAAACCCACACAAAGCCCAGAAATAGTATTCACTAGAACACATACAACAAAATTGTGTTGGTATAGGAGTTTTACCTCAATTATAAAGGTGTTTACTCAATAAATTATATACAGTCCTTATGTCTTTTTGTCTAAATTAGTCAACTCCTAAGAAATTAAAGTGTAAGTATACTCTTCCTATGATTTTTACTACTACTCATTTGTAAGCAAGATGTTTAATCACACTGCCCATATCTTCATCAATATAAAAGCAGATCAAACCCTGTACTACAAATTTCACTCATAGTTCCAAAGAGAAAAAAACAGACTCCTTCCAAACCGCTTGTTTTCAAAACAAGCCTTATATACAGTTTGTGTTCCAAATTCTATGTTGTTATTTCCAGTTTATTTCTATCTCATTTCTTCTCCAGACATGTCAGTTCTCAGCTGCTTCTGTGTCATGGAGCTGTGCCTAGTCATCATGTCTTAGGAAGAAAAATTGTAAAGAACGATGCATATTGCAAAATTAATTCACGAATATTTAATGTACACGCCAGTAGTCAGGAGAAGTAGTCCAGTGAGGGCACCTTTGTGTTAGCATAATTAAATTACCAGGTTAGATAACATTTTGAGAACAAAGTGTCCTACAACTTGTCCTAGTCATAAATTAAAAATTAAAACCTGTAAAGAGCATTTAGGTCGTAACTACAAACGCCTGTCAAATTATACTGATGGAGCTGAGAAAAGGCAACATGATACATTTGTGAGTGGGATCCGAAAGTGTTTCCACATGCAGCCCCACTATTTGTAGCAATCTTTGGCTACCTCTTAACCAGTTGATTAGCCATGTCTTTTCCAGCAGCTCCAGTTCAGCATCTGATCTTTTTTATTTTTCTTTTCTATGGAAAAAGAGGATGAAAGTGTGAATTGGTAATCCAGAGCCATGCAGCCAGTTGGCAGGAGCTAGAAATCCCATCAGAAGTCCTGTTTCCAAGTCTTCACCCACAGACAAAGCCTACTCAAAAAGTAAATCTAAAAAAGACTGCTGACTTTCAGTTTTCCCTTCTCCCCTCTAACCAGAAAGCAAAACTTAATGTTCCACAGATGTTACAGGGAAAAACAACACCAAAAATATAACAAATATGCTAATTCAAAAATATCAAACAAAAAGCCAAAGCAGAAAATCCCCTAACCAAAAAAAATCCCAGATTTTAACGCAAACAGGGGAAACCGCATACAGTAGTAAAAAGATTATCCAAAAATTCAGCAAGCTACCACTCTGCACTGGGTGTGTTGTGTATAAAGAGGAGAAACAAGATCAGTTGCAAAAGCCAGAATGCTGAAAATCAATTCATTTCATCTTCATGTCAAAAGTTCTTTCACTGTGATGTTGACTATCAACAGCAAGTGATTTACGCTGAATTTTTCAGTTGCCCTGTCACAGATTTAAAAGGGACCTAAAATAGAAGCAAAATAATTGCTCTATTCTTAAGCTTGCAGGGGACAGGCAAGATTTGTTTCACTTCTAAGTTTTCATTCCATCAAGGCAGCATTGAATAAAGATGAAATGGAGAGATGGTCTGTTTACATTCCCCTTTACATTCATATTTACATAAAATAAAATGAGATAGAATAAAATAAACAAAGGAGAAATTTTTCATCTTAGAGAGATGTGTTTAAAGAGTTTCATGCGTCATGTGAGGACAAAACCCTCATCTCTCTTCAACAATATATACTGCATGAAAAGTGCGGTTTTTCACCATAGGAATTTACATACAGCAAAAATCTTTGTTTAGAAATTATTGCTGAATGGATGTTCATTTGCAATGCCTTTAATTTTGATGGGTTAATTACTACCATTCCTAGATAGCATTTTACTATCATAATATTTTTCTTTTACATGTATAATTTCAGGGGTCAGCTTTCCAAAACAATTTAACGTGTACTCAGAGTCAATATTCCAAATGGGTGAATGACTCAGACTGCATAAAAATAACATTAAATTCCCTGTGACTTAAACAGAGAACCACCCCAAAGTATTTTGATATACAAGGAGAAAAGCAAAATCCCAAACAAAACCAACATGACTAATAGAAAAAGCAATATACATGAAAATTCCATGATCCCCATACTTCACAAACATGCATAGGATGCTAATAACACCAAGACCATGGTTTCAATCCCTGTACAGGCCATTCACTTAAGAGATGGATTTGATGATCCTTGTGGGTCCCTTCCAACTCAGAATATTCTGTGATTTCTACTTTTATACATACATGTACACACAAAAACACACAAAAAGGAAAGGACAGACAGGCAACCATGAAGTAGTCACATTTTATATAATAAGATCCAGACACAGTCACACAAAAAGTATATTACATAGACTTAGAGAATCATTAAAGTTGGAAACAACCTCTAAGATCATCAAATCCAAGCATTAACCCAGCACTGCCAAGTCCACCCCAACTATGTCCCCATCCCTATGCTTTTTGAACATGCCAATGGTGATAACTCCATCACTTCTCTAGGCAGTCTATTCCAATGCCTTACAACCTTTTCAGTGAAGAAATTTGGGATATTTGCCAGCATTTAAGAAACTTATTTAAAATAAACAATGAAACAAAAACTTCTGTGACTGAAACTTCACCTAGGCACCTTCAAGATTTATCTGCTTTTTCTGTCACTTGTGAGAGAAAAGCTTCAGCAGGCAGCAGGAAGGAAAGTTAACAGCACAAAAATATTCTAAATGTTGCTATAAATGCTTTTAATTTAAATTATGATTTTTCACATACTGAGTGATTGCAGTCAAAGCCCTTGCTGGTGGAATTTGGAGCTCCCAAGCCAAAACCCTGCTGACCCTATGTTCCTACAGGTTGGGTGAGAGACAACAGGCTGCAAGCACAGTCACAGTGCCCTGCAAATGTTTTTCCTGGGCATCAGGAAGGCATTCACTTTGGAGCAGACCGCACTTATTTATGTCTCTTAAAGGCAATAAAAAGAGTTGCTGATGTATGTCTTCAGCTTAGGTTTTGTTTTCTTCATTATGGTTCCTGATAGCTGGGGGTGACTCTGAGGTATTACTTTAGCTCCTGTGAAAATCAGAAGGTACTGCTGAGAGCTAGAGTCCCTATGGCACCTGTGAGGAGATGCTTTCTTGAGTCTGTGTCTGGAAAGTAATCTTCTTCCTTTGTATGTCCCCAGACAAACCGGGCACAAATTTCCTTCAGTTATGCCTGAGTTACATCTCTGCTTTCCCTAAATAAGTAAAACAAAATTGTCCTGCTATCCTGGAGTCAACAGCACATGAACATGAAAAAACTGACCAATTCATCCAACAGAATCAACAGATGTGGGAATAACATTTTTCATAAGCAAATTCCAGAGACTTTTTTATAGCCATCCACACTGTTATGATATCCCTTTACCTGATTTCAAAGCAAGTACTGTGGCAGCATATCATATGTCCAGCTTCACATGAGATGCAGAGCACATGCTCAGCTCTTATGAAACAGGACGATGTGGCATTTCACATGAACTCCCTACTAGCCGCTGTTTAGGGGCAAAGGCTGTTTTCCAAATATATTTTCTCTGATTCCTAATGTTCACTTTATGTAATAATATTTTTTGGCACCCTTTGGAAGTTTTCACCACCTCTTCTTCTTACCACTTCTTATCCCCCTTCAGGAAAGATCAGAAGAGAATCTTATCCTTCAGGCAGGATAAAAACAGAATAATAGAATCTTAGAATATTCTGAGTTGGAAGGGACTCATCAGGATCATCAAGTACCTGCACAGGACACCCCAAGAATTCCATCATGTACTTGAGAGCATTGTCCAAAGATTTCTTGACCGCTGTCAGGCTTGGTGTTATGGCCACTTCCCTGGGAAGCCTGTTCCAGCACTTAATCACCCTTTGGGTAAAAAATCCTTTTCCTGATATCCAACCTAAACCTCCCCTGACTCAGTTTCAGGCCATTCCCTTGAGTCCTGTCATCGGGCACCAGAGAGCAGAGATCAGTGCCTGATCCTCCTCTGCCTCTCGTGAGGATGTTGAAGACCACATTGAGGTCTGACCTCAGTCTCCTCCAGGCTGAACAAACCAAGTGCCCTCAGCCACTCCTCACACGGCTTCCCCTCAAGGCCCTTCACCTTCCTCATGGCCTCTTTTGGATGTTCTCTAATGGCCTAATGTCTTTTTTATATTGTGGCACCCAAACTGCCTCAGGACCCGAAGTGAGGCCCCCCCAGCTCAGAGCAGAGCAGGACAGTCCCCTCCCTTGCCCAGCTGGTGATGCTGTGCCTGATGACCCCCAGGACACGGTTGGCCCTCCCGGCTGCCAGGGCACTGCTGACTCATGTCCAGCTTGCCATGGACCAGGACCCCCAGGTCCCTGTCCACAGAGCTGCTCTCCAGCCTCTCCTTCCCCAGTCTGTACACACAACCAGGGCTGCCCCATCCCCCCAGATGTAGAACCTGACACTTTCTCTTGTTAAATTTCATATAATTGGTAATTGCCTATCTACTTTATTGAGTTCTCTATGCAGGGCATCACTGCTTTCTACAGCAAAGATAGCCCAAGTAAAGGTCCAAACAAAAGCTCATATACATGAATTTAAATTAGTCATGGGATTTTAGCAAAGCATTAAACTTTAGGCTCTCATAAGTATGACAGATGGGAAGGTCTGTTAGGGCAAACACCTATGGAAAAGCAATGGCCCAGTTCCCTTCTTCCTCACCTCATGCTACCTCACACAGAGGCAAGATTAGAGCAGGCCAGCTCTTCCACTCTTTCAAACAAAATTTATTGTACAGTTGCAAGCAAAAACGCTATTTATTTACTTATTTTGATGGATTATTTTAACTATGACTAGCTCTTTATTTTTTATTAACTTATTTTAAACTAGGGGAAAGAAAATAAGAGATGGTAATTGAGGGTATGTGATGAAAACAAGCAATATAACAAACAGTTCAAGAGAAGCTATTCTCTGCAGAGAAATACACAAAAGCATTTTGTCATGTAGTAATATTGCACTCTAATTTAGGATGTCAGTAATAAGGAGACTGAAATTATATAGGCAAAACAGGATTAAGACATCCCTTTGAAGTACACTAAAAATGAAAAGTGAAAGTGATAAAATAAGTCAATAATTATTGAAGATGATTAATCTCCAAGTCCTCCTAAACAAGGTGTCCCTTTAGTATCGATTTTCTGTGATTTGGGAAAACATACTTTTTGTAATGCTAAAAGTTCATTTGAGTGCATGAACCGTCTTATTTGGGGGAAAATGTCATGCCTCTTTAGTGTTAAACATCCTCATTCCTCAGGGAGTGCCTGAATTTCTCCTTTATGTTTAGTAGGGTAATACACCAGTGAGTGAACATGTGTGATCCTCAGCTTTATTATAACTTGGGTTGCTCATTAAACTGCTCATGAACAGCACAGACCTTCTTATGTATGGACCCTTAACAGCAATCCTGTGATGTACAAATCATCTGTCTATCCCTAGGATTGCTGCCTGACTGTTTCCAAATGCTTTTGCATGGTTAAGGTGGTATGTCTATAACTTATTAACAATTGAACACCAGATCAGATTACTTTGGTTTCTGAAGCTTTTAACAGCACAGAAATACTGAAGCGCACATTACTTTTTCATTCTCCTAAAGTATGTTCTGCTTTTTTATTCTTAAATTACCTGCAGTAAATTACCCCTTTCCTTCTCAGATGCTACTACTTTCTCCCTAAATTGCTTTATGATTAATATATAAAGTGCCTTACTTTTTCTGTGCCTTTTCCTCATTTTAAAACAAAATAAAATTGTAATGCTGCTATTTTGTTCAGTTCTTGACCACCATCTTTTGCTGAGGTACACTAGAATGCACAGCTGGTCCATCCACAGTTTTACAACCTCTTGACTTGTTCAGCAAATAAAAAGAAAAGCCCAATTTAACAGCCTTAGTCTGCAAAGCTGTAAGCCAAACAGAAAATACATCACGTTTTCTTAGAAATTAGTTATGTTTATTCATTAGTTATTAGTCAAGTAGTGTTTTACTCTTCCCTGTAAGGATCACAAATAGGCACTGCAGTATGGATTCCCCAGTTCATCCTAGCCCTGCCTTCCCTCAGTCAGTCTCCTTCCCTTCTGTCTGTCATGCTCAACCTCGTGTGTACTCCCTCTCCCTCCCACAAAGTCTTCCATTGTCAAAGTCAGCAAAAAAATAGAGATGCCCAAAGGACAACCTTATCTCCTTGGTCTCCACATAAAGAGCACAGCAGCCTTTCTAGCTTGTTCTCTTTCACAGACCTCCACCAGCTGTTTCACACCTTCACCCCACTCCAATCTGTTATGAGCGCTCTTGTTTGGGCTATCCAGCTTGTGATCTGGCTGCAATCATTTCTTTTGAGTGATATTTGGATAGAAACATCTTTCTACACCATAGCTGTGCCATTTCTGGAAGATTATTCATTTGCTTGTCTCTATTTTCCACATAGACACTGTGGCAAATACTTGAAAGATGGGAATGGGAAATGTCCCTTCCTGTTTTGGATCACTTCCCAGTTACACTGTTGGGATGTGATGTGTCTCATACTTGCTCTGCGCTGATGTCTGTCCTCTGGTGCAAGTTTATAGATTTCAGAGGAAGATACTCCCTGGGCAGATGAGCAGAAAATTACTTTCCTATATCCTGCTTTTCCCTTTATAATAAAATTCAAGTGACTGGCATGGACCTGTGGGGGGGCCCAGCGAAGAGGCAGCTGGGAAGATGTGAAGATGGCTTGGGGCCTTGGGAAACTGCAGCCACAGAGGGACCCTCATCCATTGCAGTAGCAGAGGGGTAAATGATAACTGACATATAATTTCAAGTTGTCAATTTTTCTTGAAAATATGACTTTTCAAAATACAGTGTTTCAGATTGTTTCTGCCCATGCAACTTTCTAGCTGTCTTTGTAGAAGAAAATGCAGTTCTCAGTGTAAACCATGCATTTTTCTCCCGAAAAATGCTCACAAAGTGAACAATTGTATTCACAAGCAACTCCACAAACTTTTCATCCTACAATGACAATAGAAGGAAGCAGGATTGGATGGCTCTTGACCACTGGCCACAGAAACCACCGGGTATCCTGATGTGACCTGGCACTTCCAAGGAAGGACAATCCATGGGGAGGACTGTGTCCCCAGAGAATGATTTATTTTGAAACTCTAAGCAATACCTCCAGTTCCTCATACTACTGGGCCATAATGATCTTTTTATAGATAAATGAACATGACTTTCTGAGGAAAGAGTAATCATTAAAGGAGAGCCTCTTAAGAAAAACCAAAGTCCATTGTCAAGGGAAGATAATAACCCCTAAGTTTAACAGGATTTCTGGAAGACACAGTTTTCAGTGCAATTTTTGCTCCAGAAGTTTATTTTTCCTCAACAAACTACTTATCACTTTTTCATCTATCCAATCACGTGACTTAAATCCTCCAGTGCCTATTTCTATGAATTTATCACAGCTTGATATTGAAAAATATTGAAAAGGAGTAAGAAAATAATTCATTCCTGTATTAGGATACAGCAAAAGAGTTATTATTTAGCAAAATAAATTATTCACAGAATTTTTTCTATTATCTGCATTTTTAGAAGAAGAAAAGATATCCTTCAGTACTGCAGAGGTATTTATTTACCTGAGAGTTGTATTTTAAATTATTTCTAGTGGAAAACAATATACTAAATAGAGAAACTTTCTGACCTAGGTGTTAGAAATTATTTCCTTAGAGAAATACATGTAATGTTTAATTTTTATAATAATATTTAGAGGCTGTTGCTGTATACTTTGCAAAGTATACACCCTGTGAGGAGACCTTAATTTTGTAAGCTAAATCAAGTGTATTTCCTATGTGTAGATCTAAGCATTTAAAGTAGTACCAACAAATGGATATCAAATTTTACGTGTGGCTTATGTTATAGAATGACACTTATGTTTATAACAGTGGACAGATCTCAGACTCAAATACTGGCCTTTAGTATTAAAATAACTGTAGAAGATGCAAAAATTTTAAGTAAATTCAGAATTCAAAATTCAAAAGCTCATTTTTCTTCTTCTCAGTACTGATGATTAGTCAGTCTCGGATCAAGGGTCAGGTCCTGGACCCCTTACACATGACAAAGGGTATCTAGCAGATTAACTCAGCTGAAGCCAGGAAAAACGTTCATGATCTGATCATTGAGCATCAGACTACATGATTCTAGCCTGGGCTTAGAAAGGGATGACTTCTATCATCTCAAACTGGCATTTACTCCAAAAAGAAAGCTCTCATTGCAAGGAATAAAAAGAAGAAGGCAAAACAAGAGTGGACAACATAGCTGTGGTGGTGAGAGCAGCAGACAGCAGTGTCTTCAGCTTCCTCCTAGGGAACTGCTTGTAAATATGTAAGGTATGGCATATACAGCATCACTTTTCTGCATATTAGGACAAGGCAGGTGCATCTTGCAAGCACTAGAAGAGATGCTCAACTCTCAAGCTAATAGAATGCTGAATTAAGGTTTGTCTTTTTCCTAATCTCAGACTGAAAGATGCAATGATATATATATCCATTCACTCAAACTAGGTCTTCTCTCCCCCTTAAAAGGCTATTCTCATGTTCCCTACAATCAGGGGCAAAAAGGTACAGCAGTTCATGGAAAAGAGCATTCCTTGCAAGTTTTCCTGCCTGACTGCAGCAAGTCAGGCTGCAGCTCATTAGTCACACCCTTAACTTTGCTATCCTCAAGTACTTTTTTCAGATGTTGAAATGAAGCCTGAAATAGAACCTCAGATGCATACAGACTGGAGTGGAAAAATGAAACACTCAGCTTGGAGTTTCTTGTCAAATTCTTGGTTAGATATTGAAAGAGGTATTGAATCTTCAAAAAGTGAAGCTTCTTCCTTGGGTTACCCTGGCTAAAAATTTCACGAGAAACTGCATAAATAAATTTTAAAAATATATTATTATTCCAGGAAAATAGAAATACCAATTATTGTCACCTACAGAACACGTGTTTCCATACTATTTAATTTTTTTCCATAAACCGTATGTCTAAGTTATGTTACTTTTTCCCTGTGAGATTTAGCCAAAATGGTTATTCTGAACAACCCCATGACATGATGCTAAAAATTTGTCAGAAGACTATATCATGATAAATACATAAATTTACATTTCTAACTCGATTTTCAATTTGTTATTCCACTAGTTTTTCCTACTTTGTTTAAAATACTATCATCCAAAAATCCCCACTTTTCTGATAGAAAAAAAATTCATCATTTAAAAAAAAAGTGCTGCAGGCATATATTTATGTGAATAGGAATTTTTTACACTACATTTATTTTCCTAGAATGAATATTTCAGGGATCTTCTACTTACAGTTTCTTTGGTAACATGACTAGAAGAGAAGCCTTCTGACTCAGATAATTATTTTTTCATTTGCTTTATAGTTTCATTTTTTATCCCAGGCTTTATAAACAGTTCTCTGCCCTCTCAGCATTGGAAGACTGATGATATTTGTGTAATGCAGTTCAGCAGCTCAAATTTAAGAAAAAATACCCTCAAGTTTGAGGGGTTTGCATATTTTTTGTGAATTCACTTGATGCCTCTGTGACCAAACTAAATCAATCTATGGTTTTCCTGGTCAGCCCTACAAGCTGCATACAAACACCATTAAATTAGCCTCCTGCCAGACTGGGTTGATGGTTGAGCCCAGAAACTCCCTGTTGTAATGGCATAGCTTTTACCATTGCCAGAGACATTTATTAATAAGACCCTGTAGGTATGAAATAAAACATGCAGAAAATATTCATATCCACATGTATAAGGAGAGAAGAGAAAAAAGGGGGGAAAGGAAAAAAAAAAACCAACTTCTCAAAAGCAGATGAGTGCTTGGCTGCTTTTTTTGAGAGTGCAACACTTTAAGGCATTTGGTCTGTACAAAAGAGAAATATTAACTAGCGATGGTTGTATACTTGGATACAGTTGTATGAAAACTCTCAGAATGTTACCTATACTGACTCACTTTGACTGATCCTCATAATGGAAAGTAGATCACTGGTGTCTCATCTGGTCCCTCCATCTAACCACTGACGTGTTACAGGACACAATGGTGTGCTATGGCAACTGCTATAGTCATATCCTGGCTTTCATAGAGGGCTGGGTCACAGATCCCAAACCTGCACTTCATATTTTTATGCGGACTAGAAGTGTTTTGTCTATAGATGCAGCAGTATCTTTAAAGAAGTAACTTCGCATATTGGTTTGGGTTTTTTGTTTGTCTTTTTCAGTTCACATTTGGCAATAAAAGGGGGCTTTCAACTCCCCCTTTTACACTCAGTCTCACCAAAATCAACTATAACATTGCACAATCTCTACTGCACGCATAGACAGAAGCAGTGGATGGGAACAGGCAAGACTTCAAGTCTGGACACACACTAAATTGCTACTGACACAGCCAAACTACCTCTATTTATCAATGACTTAAGAAGGAGATATGGGGATCAATCCCTAATCATGACAAGACTGAAGAAAAGGACTTCTGCTATTAAAAGTTCTCACAGGTTACCTAATTTCTTTTTTTTTTTTTAATTTCTTCACGATATATACTCCACCCTTCCTTCAAGGTGCTGACTACACACACTACCTCTCTGTACAAGTTAATCCTTCAGGATGACAAGTAATTTCCTACTTCTTTGGAAAATGTATTGTTATGGCATTAATAAGAAGATAAAATGAATATTCATGATCTAAAACAAAAACAAAAAAGGAAAACCTAATAATTGAATTTACAAAATTATGCCATAGTTAAGATTAATGTTGCTGGTCAATCTGGTTTTCTATGATTCTCTAGTCCTATAAGTCCAACAAAGTTGTATATGGATAAATAAAATGAGTCACTTCTCACACAAACCCATACAAGCTATATTGTCTTTAGCAGAAGTCAGTTAAAGATTAGTTTCTAACTGAAATTCATCTTCAGATGGTGCAGCACAAACCACACTTCTATTCATCTGGAGGTCCAATGGGTTTCCAAACACACAAAGGCTGGACTGCAGCAGATGGGAGGAAGTACCATAGTTAGTTTTAACCATTAAAGCACTTCAGTTTCTTATGGCCACCTTAAGTTCCAGAGATTCTAACAAGTAGCACACTAAGCATGTCAAAGAACAACTGTAAAGCCTACTGCTGGCATTCAAGATCAGTTTTTAACCATAGGAGGAAATTGCTTTTCTGAAAGGAACTCATTATTGAGATGACAGATTTGTACACTGAGCTTTCCTTCCTTGCTCTCTCCTTAAGTTTTTTCTCTATTGCTTTAATTTTATTATTTAAAAATGCTGAGATGTTAGAAAAGAGTTGGATCAGGTCAATGTTCCAGGCTAATGTTTAAACTTAAATTTACATATCACAGATAAAAAGGGATTGTACTACAGATTTCACAGCTAAGTCCCTTATTTCAGCTTGCCTGGCAGAACAACCCATAGTACTGGGGTCTAAGTACATTCTTCCTTAACTCATCCTTAGCTACCTTTCTTTTAACTCCTTAGAACTGAACCGGATTAGAAAAAGTCTTCTGGCTGAACAGTCTTTCAATTTATTGTTTTTTATTGCTGAACTACAGATAAGCTTCAGCTTTGCTATCAACAGAGTTATTCTGGTCAGAGCACCAGACATAGTAAACCAGAATCTTCCATTAGAGAATTATACAGTCGGTGCAATGCCAGACTTTGTAGCTCCAGAAGTCAAAAAATTTGTGACTTGGGACTATGTTGTTTTTGCAGCACTATTTTTAGTCTCTGCCGGCATTGGAGTCTTTTTTGCAGTTAAAGAGAGGAAAAAGAAAACTTCAAAGGAATTTTTTGTGGGTGGTAAGCAGATGACATGTGGACCCATAGCTTTTTCTCTTACATCAAGCTTCATGTCAGCAGTAACAGTCCTGGGGACACCCTCCGAAGTTTATCGCTATGGGGCATCCTTTATGCTCTTCTTTCTTTCGTATACACTTGTCATAATTTTTACTGCTGAACTTTATTTACCTGTTTTTTATAGATCTGGCATCACAAGCACTTATGAGGTAAGTAAAAATCATAAAATAAAGTCACTATTCTAGCATAACTAACTCTCATGCATATATTTTTTAAAAATCTTTGACACAAAGTTTTCTGCAGTTTTACACAACAAATATATTGATATATTAATGATTTTTAAATTATTTTTAATAATTAATAATTTAAAAATAAAAATTATTTTTAAATAATATTTTTAAAAATCCTTTGCATTGTTCAAATTAGCTATTTATATTGCATAAGTTGAAATCACAATCTAAGGATCAGAGCTCCTTTTATGCGCATATAGCACAATCAGAATATGGGTTTACACACAGCACCAAATTGAGTTACAGTTACAGTTAAATATTTAAGCATATCCAAATGCTTCTGGTGTTTTGAGCATTCTGCTCTGGTGTAGAGAGACAGACTTTAGAAACAACATTCAATACGATCCAATTCAAACTTAGTTTACATATGGTAATTTTGACTACTATATCTAAAAAATAGCTGAGCTGGTAGGAAGAGAAAGAAGGCAGCAGATCTGTTCAAAAAATAAAAATCAAAGAAGAAAAAAAAAAGTCAGGGCTGGAGAATGAATTCAAGCATTCTCTAGGAAATAAAATTAATGACTTCTGAATTTTGTAGAAATTGTGCCTGGCATTTTCCCTGGAACACATTTTTTCCTTCATAATACAGTTCAGTATCAGCCCTTATAACATGCACGTCCACAGGACAGCTACTGACCATTTGGGATGGCCTCTTGCTCACTTCAGCCAACTCCTGCAAGTTTCATTGCTCCTGTCTGTGGGCACTTTCAACTAAGCAAGAATTGAGTGATGAAACTGGGTTAGTTCACAAGGAACTTTCTGGTAACAGAAAGGCTGCTCATCCTCACTGAGCCCAAACCCAAGAAGAGTGTTGGTCAAACAGATCTGCCTGGGTATTTGGAAATATTTTCAGGTCTATGAAGAGTAAAATTAAAAAAAAGTAAAAGTAAAAGTAAAATTGCTGCAAGTAGTTGCATTTTCAAGTTGGTTTTGATCCAGTATCAGAGAAATAATTACTTTTGTCATCTGAACCACCAAAACTGTCATTGGAGACAGAGAGACCCTTCAAGCATGCTTGAAAGATGACTGTTGGTTTCATGAGTTATTTTTAGGAATAGGTCAAGTTACATAAATTAAGTATGTATTTATGTGGCAGACTGTGGGGTTCATTATGCAAGAAACACAAGAACAGCATGATCAAAATGAAGAAAAAAGATGCTTTGGCAGAACAAAGTGCACAGCCTAGAGACCTGCAAAAGAGAGAAAACTTGTACAGCCCATGCCTGGTGTCTGCTGGAAGGCACATGAGACTACAGTCCAAGAGCCTCCCTGCATGGAGGCTGCCACGGGGCTGAGAGACTCTGCAGAGACCCCCAGGTGGTGATTCAGCCTTAAAACCTGGGCTTTGGGGTCTAGAGATCCACTCGCCTCTGCAGTTGTTTTGAAGGTGGCAACATGTCTCTACATCCTTGAACCTGGAAGTCCGTAAGATCCCCCTTCTTGCCTCTTCATATTGGCGATGTACAGATTTGGCTTTAGACTGAGGCAGAACAAGTGGGAAAGCCAGCTTAGCTCATGTACCAGGCCTCCATGTTGCTGCTTCACCATTTGCTCTGTCTCCACTTTTGTCACTACTGGAGTTGATGTTATTTCTGCTAGAGATGAGCTCAAGTTTCCTCACTGTATAGTTGGAATGTACTTTCATTTGAAGTTTAAATTGCTTTGTAATTCTTGCAATCTTCCAGTTATTCCTGGTACAAATCAGGTATTGATTACTGCAATCCAATATAGAACTTCAAGTACATGGTACAGAGGAGAAGATTTCTTAAATGTAATTATTATGTCTAATAACAATCCTGCTCTCCTAGTTTACTACTCATAACAGCAATGCCAGCTGCCACGAAGTTTACTTGCACAGTAAGGTGTTACTTAGAGCAAACAGAAGGGTAACATCTGTGTCACAGATGCTACATGTGCACTTTTCTGAGATTACGTTTTTTCCTAGTATTTGGAGTTAAGATTTAACAAGATTGTCCGTCTTGCTGCAACACTGATTTACATCCTACAGACGGTAAGATAAGATTTACTCTTTTTTAATGCTAATTTCACTCTACATTCATTTTCACAGACGTCTCACACAGCGCATTTTTTATAATGACGTTTTAATGAGTAATCTTTTTTCTTAGTTTTTTCACTTGAACTATGAATGCTAAAAAGAAAGTATGATTATATTTTTAACAGTCTGACTTCCCTAACTTTTCCTGTTTATTATTAGGAAGGCCATTTTAGTTGTTTTTTACACTCAGATGCTGTGCTGTACTCTCACAGCACATTCTTGGTCTCATGTTCCCTTGAAACCTCTCTCTTCCCAAACAAGTGAATTCTGTCTTTCTTGAGAAGCTGGTCAAGCTTTACAGGGTATGTTTAGTTACCCATTTATGACATTGAGGTGAAATTTGAAAACTGTTGCACAAGGTATCCTGGGCAGATGCCCTGATAGCTGTAGTCCCGTGATGGTCACTGTTGTGACCATCTTGAAAGGTTAAATTAGTTATGTATTTAATGGAAAGATGGGATTTGATGGGAGATTAGGAGGCATTTCCTTGTGCATTAATTCCATTTTAAATAATTCCTAAACCTTTGGCAATAGATCTGAATGCTTACTGCCTTTGATGCTTTGCTTCTCCATCAGTTCTCTCAGATCTTACATGTAAAGGGCATTGAGTCAGTTACTTTCAAAGTGATTGAATGGAAAAATGAAAATTTAATTTCTAAGATCAAGGCAACTTTATTTCTCTATCACTATTTTTGTTTTCTGGAGACACCCTTTCCCTATTTCATAAGGATATTTTTGTCAGCTATTTGTCTTAGCAGTAGAGAAAAAAGTAATACAAAGACAGATAATGATCCTTTCCTCAGAAAGGAATTAAACACAAGATTTTATTAATTTTTAAGGACTGAAACAGAAAACCTTGTACAATACAAGCTGATCTAAAGAAACCCCTAGATCTGGTATTTTGCTCAGAGCAAATATAAGTTTTAAAATACAAATTTTATCACTGATCATTCAAATACATAATTTTTCTCCTTCAGATCCTTTACACGGGAATAGTAGTCTATGCTCCATCACTGGCACTCAACCAAGGTGAGTTCTTATGCTGCACTTCACTGCTACACCAAATAATCACACCAGAAGGACTGAGTAAATGAAGTAACAAAAATAGATAAAGACAAAACCCCAACCCTCCTCAAAGGTTCTCTAAGAATGTTTTTGCCTTCACCTTGTAGCTCTGCATTTCTGACTCTCCAGGTTCCTCTCACACCCAAACATTAGCAAGAGCCTCGTGGCTGATTGTCTGCTCTCCTTTCCACTCAGAACCACCTGAAGAGATTTGAAGTAAACAATTTCTCAACATCCTGACAAAGTTCACAGTAGAAGCTGATGATCCAAGACCATACTATGCACTTTGATCCCCCCTGACCCTGTATTTTGTATTGAGGTCTCCATGAGCATAACTCTTTTCCCCATTGCCAGAAATGAATGCTGTTCTGCTGTCTGTCCCCAGAGTTCTTCAGTTAATATTTGCAAATTAGGCATAGAGCATCCATCACCATAGATGGGATTTGTAATTTTACTGTCATAGGGCACAAGGAATCATCATGGCCCAAATCTTGATTTTACTAAAATTGATTGGTAAGAGATTGTGGGGGTCTTCTCATTGTTCATTATCTGAACTCATTATCTGAGTTGCATTCAGTCTGTTATATCCCAACACTCACAGTGCCAAATTTTCTTCCTCTGTCATGCAGCTCAATTCCATGTCGAAGTACTCATTCATTATTATACCATAGCAACTTTGCTAATAAGAGAACTTTTACAAATAGTTTTGCCCTCACAGACTATGACTGGTGGGTGAGATTTCAGTATCAGCCAAAGCAAAATTTGTTCATCTTGTGCAACGAAACTACGAAACAAAATGAACACAGAAAGTTGTTTTAATGAAGGACATTTTAGCATTAAATCATTCTTAGATGCAGGTAATGGAATTTACTTAGGGGTCGGAGTTTTTTTGTCGTAGGATTTTGGGGAATCTCTGAAGAACTTGGTTTCTCAAGACAAAGTTCTGGACTAAGAACAGAAGTGAGGTATTCCTTTAAAGGTCTGTCCCATCAGAATGACATTTTGCTTTATGCAAGTATTCTGAAATGTTACTTTTGCTTGAAAGTTAGTTAATTTCAATTTGAAAGAAAACAACAATGCAAAACAGTGTTCTACAAAAGTTGAAAAATCCATCAAAGCTCCTAATAGGCACAAAAGATTAAAATTAATAATTACTCCTATCCTTCTAAAGCTAAAGGATTATAGCTTTTCTGCTACCTTCCAGATGACTTACATCCATTTCATTAATAATTTTGTTTTGTTGGTTTTGCAGTCACTGGATTTGATCTCTGGGGCTCTGTAGCTGCAACAGGAATTGTCTGCACTTTCTATTGCACTCTGGTATGTAACAGGCATAACTGAACAGTTGGAACATAGACAGTTAATTTGACCATCCTTTAAACATGACAGACTATCAGAGATGGATAGCGCCTGCAGAGAACATAGATATAAATTTCTTCTACACTGTCTTATAAGGAAGTCTATTTGGAGGCAAAAAATCCTCTCTAATCCTCTGCTGTATGTCTCCATGTTTAAACCAGCCACCCTGAGACAGAGTCGAGATAAGGAGGCCATAAGCTTCGCCTGTCATCTTTTGAGAAGATGATTCTTATCTTTTACAAATTATAGGCTGAAAAACACTGTAATGAAAATTGTACTCAAGAACAAAGTGCTAAAACCTAGGAAGGATAATCAACAGGTGAGAGAACTTTACTTTTGAGTGGAAGCAACACGAGGCTCCAAATTCCAAAATAGATATATGACTGCAGCAGAGCCCCGGGGCTCAGGACACAAATTAATTGTCATTCTCATTTCCACTAATGATTTTTTCCAATATATCACGCCACTCTTGTTGAAAACACTTATTATATGCTGTAGTACTCATGTGATCAAATATGGAAGTAGCTATGGAAGAAAGGCGAATGGCAAACTTTCCAGAATTATTTGTCTGGGTTAGGATAATTGTGGACTACTGGGCTCTGAGAATGTATGGGGTCCTATGGGATGTAAGAACAGGCCAAAACTCCCTAATCTTTTGTTCCACACCACGATATGTTCTTCAAATACATACAAAGGAGGCAGAAAAAAAGCATTTAACTGAAAGTCAAATATTCTCCTGCGCCCATGGACAAATTATTTAGGCTGTGAAATTTTCTGACCTGCAAAAATACACTTTGTGGAAGATTCCAGAGCCCTGATTTGCTAGGTGTTGGACACACAGCTCATGAGCTGTCAAAATAAGGAGTCTTTTTACATTTTTCAGTACTTGAGCAACAAGAAGGAAGATTGATGGTATACAGTTTCTCTTTGTTTTAGGGAGGATTAAAAGCTGTTGTCTGGACAGATGCATTTCAAATGATTGTTATGGTGGCTGGCTTCGTGACGGTTTTGATTCGAGGAACTAGTCTGAATGGTGGATCAACCAAAGTCTGGGAAGATGCCTATGAAGGATCTCGGCTAAACATATTTGAGTAAGAAACAAATTAAGCAAACCATTCATTTCTGTCTATTTAATGTTTACAAAAGATACCCTCAGCAAGCCAAAAATACACAGACTTGGTTTTAAACAACCTTGGTGACTCACAGAAGTCCATTCCTCATCTCTTCAGCTATTGGCAATGCATTTGACCTTTAGAAAAGCTTAACTCTTTCAAGTAATGAAAGGTCTGCTGAACTGAAGGGGAGATTTGCCATTTTTCCTCATGTTGCTACAAATCCAGCCCAATTATTCCTTCCAATTTCATACATAGAATGTTCTGAGTTGGAAGGGATCCACAAGGATCAACAAGTCCAGCTCTTAAGTAAATGGCTCATACAGGGATCAAAAATTAAACCTTGATGCCGTTAGCACCATGTTCCAATCAACTGAGCTAATCCCAGTGGCTAATTGTATACAGCTTTCATTTTCTATTCATAAAACTGACACTATGTTTTACTTGCACTCACCACAGCAGCTAGCAGTAGTGCAGCAGTGCACTGGGGTGGCAATCTGATTTTGTTTGACTGTTTGGGGCGTTTGTTGGTTTGTCAAGTCAGTGACAGAATCCAACAGCAAGGTCAAATGTTATCTGCTGTGCTGACCAAGATAAGGAGAACTGCAAAGATGACACATTCCAGAGAGAAAGATACACTTGTACAAATTAGATTTGCTGAGAAACAGAATTTTGTTGTACAAAAGATAACACAGCATCTGAAGCAATTTCTTGTAAAGGAAGTTACATCATAAGGATGTGTTATTAGAAGTTTACAGGATTTTTTTAGAGTTTGGTAAGCAACCTTGCTCCTTCCAGAAGATGGGGTCCCAGGCAGGATGGCTTGTAGGTATGCTACAAGATGACACAGGTCTGATGTCTGAGAATAAGAACCCTTATAAATTTGATTAATCTCAATTACATGATCATCTGACTAGGTCTGAATGGTATTTGTTTATCCTGACTTGAAAACAATGTGTTTCAATATAAAAATAAAAAAAACTTCCAAACCTGAGCACATCAGATGTTCTCTGTTCTGGAAAACAGTATTACCAATGCAGAATTTTTGATTCAGATGGTAGGACATGCCAGATAGTTCTGAAAAAATCACCCACCTCTTGCTGAAAAAAAAAAAAGTTAAAATAAAAACCTAAATTGCTTCTTTCTTTCTTTCTTCTAGCTTTGATGTTGATCCTTTGAGACGACATACATTCTGGACAATAGTTATTGGGGGAACATTTACATGGCTAGGGCTCTATGGAGTGAATCAGTCCACAATACAGAGATGCATTTCCTGCAAATCAGAAAAGCATGCTAAACTGTAAGCTACCTGTCATTAACCTATTCCTGCACTCAATCAAGAATCACACTAAGTTTGTCAGCTATACTAAATAAATACTGGGATCCCATTAAGTGGTAATAAGCCAATTTTGCTCTGACAGTCATATTACCTCTGGGTCAAAATGAATTAAGTATATGCAGAGGAAAAAGAAAAATCCATCTCTTGCAGCTTATCAATTTATGATCAGGCTGATAAACTAATCTTCAGAAGGAGAGTATGGCAAAGATGCCAACACAGAAGTTGTGCTGTCTACAACCTCATTGTTAAAATGTATCTATTGGAACTGTTTTTATGTTATACTGGATTAAAAGTTGTTATTGATTTAGTGGGGCACTACAGTACATGGTAATAACTAAATAAAATTAAATCTTAATAATTTCTTAAAATTCTGCAGGATGAGAATAATCAGAATCAATGAAGAACAAAGTGAATCTTCATGACATAGATATACAGGTCTCCAGCTTGCTACCCGCCTCAGCTTCAGTGGTGGGATAAGCATAGCTAGACATATTTTACTAAACAATCAGATTTTTTCACACACCTAGGGCCAATTGCCTGCACAATGGCTAAAGAATAAAGGTGATAATTATTTCCTTTTTCAGTTAGCTTTTATTGCTGTCTGTAAACGTATTAATTTTTCTGAAGGTCATGACTGTCTATATGAATTTATCCTATAGAAAATTCAGTGTCTGAAAAGCATTTAGAAGTCACACCAGTGAGAACATCACTAGTAACAAGCTGGGTTAACCTTTGTTTCCTGGTAGCACATTCTGAACTGGCCTTAGCAATAGATCATGTGCAAGGCAATGTCCAAACACGATGTGAGCTCTTTAAAATCTGGGGGCTTTCAGAACCTACAGGATTGCTGACCTACAGCCACACCATCTTCCTAGCAGATGCTGTCACCCACATCCATTTCATGGAATAGTGAAAAACAACCAAGACTGTTACTTTGCATGGTAACAGTGGAAATAATATTCTAAGTGCTTTAAAGGGAGGACAGCATCAACATCTCTCAGCAGGCAAAAATCTATTCTTACAAGGGACAGGAATGACAGACCCAGCACTCAGTACAGCCCATTCTGTATAGAGGTCACTTACTCTTCCAGCTCTGTGGAGTTGCTCGGAAACTTCATCCTTGTTCTAATAGCATAAGGATGGTGTACTTTTCCTTTTTCTTTATTTTTAAATCTTGCTTTGAATTATATGGCCAGTTTGAATTATATAACTATTGGGATTAAGGGATCTCCCAAAAACATTCAGAATAAATATCTCGTAACAACTTTTTTATTTATTGTCCATTAAACAGTTTCTCTCTTTTGCTCTAGGGCACTTTATCTGAATTTATTGGGACTTTGGACAGTCCTAGTATGTGCAGTGTTTTGTGGATTGGTTATGTACTCTCATTACAAGAGTTGTGACCCTTGGACTGCTGCTTTCATTTCAGCTCCTGATCAGGTACAGATGTCCCTCACAATTAGGAGCTGCTTTGGGCTCAGATATAGCACATATCAGGACAGTTTAATTTTATGCAATTCTCTATGTCCTTTCAGCACTCAGGGACTAAGGTGAGTGCCAGACTCAGGACTACAATAATACCTGTTCTGGCATTCCTGCAGTACTAATTCAATTGAGCATTTTTGCCAAAAGACATCCCCTTTGCTCAAAATCTGAAACCATATTATTTGGGACAACACCAGAATTTAGCAACATGCTCATAAACATAAAATACTTCTCTTCCATTACCTAGGAAACTCTTAAGTAATTTCTTGTGTTGCTCTTGTGCTCCTTCTATCCCAGCTTATGCCATACTTTGTTATGGACATTTTTTCTTCGATGCCAGGAGTCCCAGGACTGTTTGTCGCCTGTGCATTCAGTGGAACACTAAGGTTTGTGAATCTGAATTGACATTTTAGCTGTCTGATAATTTCTTGAGGATCCAGAATGAAGTCAAAATATGAAACCCTAAGAAAGTCCAGCTGTTTTTCTTAGAACATTCTAGGAAGTAGCAGTAGTTCTTTATTGAATCATATTACATCTCTGGAGATCTTTAAAAGATGTGGATGTGGCACTTAGGGACTTGGTTTAGTGGTGGACTTGACTGTTCTGGGTAAACAGTAGGACTCTGTGATCATAGAGGTCATTTCCAACCTAAATTATTCTATAATTATGTTTATGATAAAGTCTAACTCCAGATCTCCAGTATCTTTTTATCCCAAATACATTTTAGAATAATGTTATCAATACAGAAAAAGTGTAGAAAAACTGTGTTTAACTTCCTAAAGTACTCTTGTGAGCTGCTCATGGTGAAATTGTTTTAAGGGCTACAATATCACAGTCAGGGGTATAAATGTTTTCGCCAAGTCTATCTGAACTGTATTCACCAAATAGAGGCTCACTCACCTAGCTAAAAGAATTGGGCCATTCATGGAGGACCTGGGTGGCACTAGTGGTGACTGCACATCCTTCCATTTGTAAGGGAGTGAAGTTTTAATTCTGGAACATGTCTGTGTTTAAGGTCTTCGCAAACTTGTAAATGGAAGGAAGGATCAGTTAGGATGTGTTTCTATCTTGTTCCATGCCAGCATGCAGCAGAACCCCCAGCAATTGCAGACGTAGCAGAAACCTCCCCAGTTAAAGTAGCACATATGAAAAATACTATGAATCATACAGTTCTTGGAGAGCATTAATGCTGAAAAGAAGAAAGCATTTCTTTATAAATACAACTTGATTTCAGATTATATTGTTTCCTATTTACTTACCATTCTTCTCCCTTTCTACAGCACAGTAGCTGCCAGCATCAATGCTTTAGCAACTGTTACCTTTGAAGACTTGGTCAAGAAAGGTTTCCCAAACCTCCCTGAGAAGATGAGCACATGGACCAGCAAAGGTTTATGTGGGTGCTCTAGATGAGCCCATGTCTTTAGCAGCAAAGGGCACTGCATAGAGAGACTCCCTCAGAAAAACTTGTACTTTGGAAACCTCCACAGGAATGTAGCACTTTATAAACCCTCAAGGTGAACATCAGCCTGATGCTTCAGTAGCATGAAGTACCAGCACCATACAGCAGAGAAAAAAATATAGACTAGCATTAACAACCACTACTCAAAATCCTTGGAAAAGTTTGGTCAGCTGAAAATACTGAAAACATGCTTCATAACAGAGAAAGAACAATGTAGTTATTGCCACATTACTCTATAGTAGTATTTATTTAGAATAATACAGTAAGTAATTTCTATTCGAACTTAGAGAATTGCATAAGCAGGTTATTCAGCTTTTCAGAGAAAAAGTATGAAAACAAAAAAAGTAAAAAAATCCACAAAATATCATCAACATATCAAGCATCCAAAGTTATTTTAATTTTTAGGATATTTGTTACAATTATTGCAGTAAGATCATAACCCTTTTATTAATACCATAAGAGTACCATAAGAATTCTATTGAAGTTCATAAATATCATGAAAGAGCCAAACCCATATATTTTCTATCTCTGTAACTGCTTCTAGTCTTCTCCATTCTTGTTTTTCCACTTACTACTTATTTTTTTCACTCTGGACCCAGAAACATAAATTTTTTTGTCCAAAACCAAGGTGTGCTAGCACAGAAGTTTTGGTTTGCTTTACTCAAGAATGCTGCATACAGAGTTTCACCTACCATGAAGTTAAAACTGGTGTCAAAGGAAGAAAGCCATGCTGTTTTATCATTTCACAGCTGCTTTATTAGATTATTTTAAAAGTGATATTTAAAGGCAACAGAAGTATTTCTAGATGAGGCATAACTTCTAAATGAGTTTCATTGCTATTGTTCTACTTAGTAAGCAATCAACAAAAAATCCGACGAGACATCATACATGACACTGCTGGGTGTGTAGTGGTCTACACTAAACATCCAATAAGAAGTATAAATTCCTCCATGCTGCCTGGTCATCTCAGACACTACTGAGCTAGGAACCATTCCCACTATTAACCAGCACTGAGAACCTCGCTACCTTATCTTTTCTAGGTATATTATATGGTGTTCTGTGCACTTCAATGGCTGCAGCAGCATCGCTGCTAGGAGGAGTTGTTCAGGTATCTCTTGCTTCAGAAATGTAATTAATAGAATAGGAATGAACTGAAAATGTAATGAATGGAGCAAATAATGCTGCCAGCTCTGCTGGCTGCTAGATTACCTAAACCATTTCTGTGGACATCTTGCTGAGAGAAATAAGTAGGAAAAAAAATCCCCTAACTCCTTCACTATTGACTCACTGCTAGGAAACAATACTGAGTGTGAATCTCTCTTTAACTGTGCCTTGAAATCGCTACTTATCCCTTATCCCTCCCCATTTTCCCACTGAAAATTACTGACCAAAGTCAGAATTGGGCATGCTTCCCCTCAGCTGCTGCCCTGAACTCCTCTTTCTTCTCTGCACCCACAGGCTTCCCTCTCCATCCATGGGATGTGTGGGGGGCCAATGCTGGGATTATTTACCCTGGGAATTGTGTTTCCCTGTGCTAACTGGAAGGTAAGGAAACAAAAATCCTGATCTAAAAAGAAATCTCTTGGTGGTTTTTGGTCAAAACTGCATTTTGAAAATTGTTTGGGTCTTTGATCTGCTTTTCAGATTTGAATCTGAATAGCGCTTGAGGATCTAAGATGTATTTATACATGCCTTTTCCCTGCCTAAATTTATACTGCTGAATTTAAGTCTACCCAACTGTGGAATAATTCACATGAGGGTTTTCTTAAATTTTCTTTTATTTCTGAGTTTCATTAAGAAGAAAAAATTATTCAATACTTGCACCAGACCTGGGATTGCAAAGTTTTTGCCTCCATTCTTTCACTCAAAACACATGAGCTCATGCCATATTGCCCCATCAGGATTCCCATCAAGGTTTGCAGAAGTAAAACTAAAATCTGTACCACAGCTTTAATCTCACTTCATCTTGAACTTTTATAAATAGAGGGCACTAAAACACCATGTTTTATACCTTAGTGGAGAGAGAACAGAATTTATTTACACTGTAATCTATCATTACCTACTCCTGTCTAATTCACATTCACAGAAAAGCACTTTCCACATAATCTTTAACAGTATCTTTCTATACTTGCCAAGGGTGCTCTCGGAGGCCTCTTAGCTGGGATCAGCTTGGCTTTTTGGGCTGGTACTGGCTCTTTCATTTACCCTGCACCACCAGCAAAGTCCATCCCTCTGCAACTGTCTACCCTCAATTGTACGCTGGCTAACAGCACCGAGGCCTTGGTAACAGCAGCTCCTACGGTGGCTCCAGAGAGGTATTTTTCCTATTGTTACCACTTAAGCGTATGTTTTGCCAAGTGTGCTACCCCAGCCTGCAGCCCACAGAGCAGGTTGGGAGTGCAGACTGATGCCAGATGACACCCAACTGCAGCATGAGCTGCCTTTTGCTGGCACAGTCAGGCAACAACTTAAACACAGCTGTTGCTCATCACTAGCTGCTTTTGTCACCTCTTCACAGGCCTTTGCTGGCAGACACCTGGTACTCCCTGTCCTACCTGTACTTCAGTGCCATCGGCTGTGTGGGCTGTGCCATCACAGGGTTGTTGATAAGCTTTATAACAGGTTGGTGTTCTAAACATACACAGACACACATATATATACACACATACATATATAAATAAACATACTTTTGCATAAGCTGACTTGGCTGTTAAAAAAGCTTTTAAAAAGTCCAGTAGGTGACTTGAGACACAGACTCAGAAGAGGGCAGGGAGCTCTGATCCTGCTGCCCCACCTCATGCTCTGAGGCTTCCAAGGCTCATACCCAGCTATCCATAGATTCATGTATTATTATTTTCTTTTTGCAGGACCTAGTAAAGGAGAAGACATCCCGCCAGTATTAATTAAGCCAATCTGCAACCTGTTTTGCTTTTGGTCCAAAAGACTCAAAATATTCCTCTGGTGCAGTGTGCAGCATGACAGTGTAGAGGTGAGTACCTGAACCCATCAGCTTGGCCCTGCTGTGGCCCAGGAGCAGTGGGAACATGTGCATGTGCCTACGTGAGGTCATGTGCTGAGCAGAGAACTAACCACCTTTCAACAGTCACTTTTATGCAAGGGATGCTGCATAAGCAGCACAGACTGGAAATTAGATCAGCCAAACCCTGATTAGTAATGTCACCTATTTTTCCCATTTTCATCAAATATAGGGACTCAGGTTCTCCAAAAACAAACAGCCCTTTGGAATGCCAAGAGTCATGAAACAGGGTCTGACCTCCCTCTCCCTGCCCTCCTTGCTCCAGCAGCCAAGTGGGGACAAAACTGCACTTCACACACTAGACCAAGCTTTTGCCTTCCACCAAGCTCGGAGAAAAAGACTTTTGAACTCACACATGCTTATGAGGTTCTCTTGCTGCTGCCATCGTCACCATCAGAGCCTATGAGGCTTCCAGAGCAGCACCAGAGAGTAACAATCAGGCGGTGCTGCGCTCACCAGCACCTGAGCTGCTCCTTCCCACCCTCCACCTCCTCCACAGCAACACAGCCAGCTAGCTATTCTTCAGGTGTCTCAAGGCTTTGTAGCTCATTAAAAAGGCATACAGAATGAACATCTTTCTTCTTGTACTGTTTTAACAATTTTCCTTTAATCAAAGAAAAAAGGCAGTGAATATGGGCTTCAAACTAGAAATTTTCTCTTTTTCAGATGGACTTTGAGAAAAAACAGCCTAAAGTTGCTGCAAATAAAACTAGAACAGATAACACCTTCAAGAATAATACCAACAAAGAGAATAATCACCAGATCCGTGGTTACAATTCTGAAGAAACTTCATATACAAACATAAGCAGAGAATCTCGTCTCTAGAAGCTGAGGGACAAAGGATATTTAATTAAAATTTAGTTCTTCAGCTTCAGAAATTAATAACTTGTACTGCATTTACCAGCTTAGGTGACTAAGAGAGAGCAATTGCCCTCTATAGCAATAGAGGCCAGATTTTTATTTATGGATTTCTTGGTAGACCTGGGAAATGATTGGAAAATGGGGTTTTGGAAGCACTGCTATTTCAGAAGAATTGTTTCATGCATTTTGTGGATTGTCCCATTCAGACACAGCTGCAATACATTTGCATCACCTGCTCTATTCAGCAACTCATCATTGAAGGGAATGTGCAAAGGTGAACTTAAGATAAATTAAGACTTTGGAGAACTTTGTGGGATATCTCACTAAGGTGAGTCTGTGAGCTGCCCTCTGATGGATGGAGAGAAGAGAGGTCGAGTGTACACCCAGGTATCACAAAAATTCTCCTCACATGAACCTTATATAGACCAGACTGGTATTTCAGTCACTGAGATAACTGTGTTCACTTCCTCTGGAGAATTCAAGTTTTCTTTACAACTTCTCATTGTAAAAGCTATAGGACAGAGCAAAAACTTTAACTTTGAACTCAGGATGGTTCTTTATCTGTGCTAGTTTTCACCTCAAAAGGATCCACTTTTATGCAATAAAGAAAATAAATCAACATTTAATGATGATCATGCCTCCTAATTGATAATTCATGCTGAATATTGAAAGACACATAATTAGGCAAAATAATCTGTCTGGTACAATGTCTTAGAAGCAGAGCTCACTCTCTTTCAGTGAAAAACATTTCTTCTAAAACTTGCTGATTGTAAATCAAAGTCAACAGATCACCTCTCACCTGGATAAACTTCTAGATATAGTTTTTCAATAAATGTATTTGTTTTTAAATAAAATTCACAATTGAATGAAACAGAATGAATGAAAATATCAATGACAACTCATGGACCCAGCTGATACATTTAGCTTGTTTTTCTTTCAAGGGTCTTGCTGTTGCTTTTCCTTTATCAGTGACCATCTTTATGATGTATGTCAGTCTGGTCCTTAAAGTTACTTCCCCTGTCTGTATTCATGCCCTACCCCTGGAAGTGGTCCCAAGATTTTTATTAGAGAAGAGAAATAGCAGTCTGTAAATGACACTCCCTTGCTTGCATGGAACAGTTTATCAAGAAACTGAAAATTAAGTCAATATTCCTGTTAATCCCTTTTACACTGCTTTTATAATCTCATTATAGCCGAGTCTGGCTAGTTGCTTGCTGTCTCATGTGGCATGCTTTCCCTTCCTGCTTCTGAACTTGGGAAGCAAAGATGGAAACTCAGTAAATACTACTTTATCATTTTTATTTCATAGCCACACACCTTACTGATCAGGTTGTATTAAAAAAGTCTAACTACCATGCATTAGGATGTAACACAATCCCTGAGTGAAAGTGGTTCAAAACACCAATATGAAGCTATATAGTCAGAGGGAGGATGATAAAACCCTCTCTAGTCTTAGTTGGAGGATATCTGATTCAGAGATCTGTAACTCTGAAGACAACCAGGTCTCCTCTGAGTATTTCTTACGGAATTTAAAGCAGTATCATTATGCTCTGCACGCATTTCACAAGTTTGGCAGCATTGGATGCACTACAGACCTAACATCTTTTGAAGTCATTTGCCACAAAAGAGAATCTTAATTTGTCCATTTAATGTCAGGAAAGTAAGTTAGGTTGGCTAGAATTGCATTCTCTCCAAAGGCTATTGAAGAAATATTCTGAAGGATTTTTCTTCAACAATTTCCAGACTAGTTTTGTTACAACTAAAGCTGCTCATTGAGCTCAGGTGTTTTATGCATATGTAATGGAGCCAGCCACAGGGTTATAATAATTCAAACATGTGAATCATACATGACAACGTATGATGGCTAAAATCAGTAGTTCACTATTCAGCCTTCTAGCAAGATTTAAGGATAAGTCCTAGCAAAACTGGAACTCAGGGAATTTCTCATTCTGTTTAAATATTCATGCCAGTGTTTAGTCATCTTCTCATTTCCTCTACATCCTGAGCCATTGATCTTTCCAGAGGCAGATCTAGCATGTCCACTTTGGTTGAAAAACTGAAATTATGAAACTAGGAACAGATAAATCCTAGAAGAGCTTAAATTTAAGGAACTGTTAGTCACTAGTGAAATCAGTACAATATAAATGACTGAAAATTTGAAAACTCAGTCTAGCTGTGCCTTGAGGCCAAAATAATCAAATGTTTAATTGTTAAAAATGACTGAGTATGCAAAGTATGACCGTGAAACTTTTTTACAAGACTATGGTTTGAATCCTCACGAGCACTCACTTTTCAAGTATACAATGGCTTTTAATTATCTTTGAATATTTCAAATAATAAAGCTAACAGCCTTTTTCAAAGATATCCAAGTTTATTACTGAAAAAGAAAAAGTAATAATCAAATGTGCATGATACAGCAAGTAATTGCATTGGTATACCTTAATAAAGTAAACAGCATCCCAAAGACAAATTTATGACAAGAGTCTTACAATAGTTAATCAGATTTACAACTTTTTCCTCAGTGAATTCTTTTACTTCTCGGGTACATAGCTGCTTGTAAAAGCAATCTTAAAACATAAAAGGTACTGAAAGCTGACATGCTGAAGGAACTTTTAGCTTTTGCACAGAAAAGTAGTTTTCTCCAAAACGTTCTCTGATACTGTATACTTGTTTTAAATATTACTTACAAAGTGTAGATTCATGAGTAGAAAAAATAGCAGAAATTTTATTCTTACTCCTTACTTAGAAATCAAGTTGTATTTAAACATTACATAAATTTCAAATATATACACATTTTAAGAAATCTCTTATGGTCATGATATTGTAAGTTAGCCAGGGCTATCAGAGTAAAAAAATAACTGAACTATTTTATTCAGTTACATTTTACATGAGATTATTTCAAAGAACTGAAATTTCAGTGATACTACTCTAGGTAAAAATTAGAGCCAACAATTTGGAAGATTTTTCAATATGAAGCTCCAAGTAATTTAAATGGAACATAGAAAATGTGATCTGATTTTTTTTTCCATTATTAACAGAACAATCATTGTGTTCTCAGTGGTTAAAATCTCACTAGCTTTAGACTCCTCTGGGTTTAATCCTAATTTCTCACTCTATTGCCTCTTAACAAGCAGCTCATGTCAATAAGAATGCAAACTACAGAGAACAACTAGCAATACAGAGGTTGTATCAAGAAGATAGAATGAGCCAACAGAACTAACACGAGGTCATTTCAAGTGCAGGGAAGTGGTAATACACCATTACCAATTCAAGACTAAATCCCAGTCCTGGACTTAAAAAGTTCCCATATATCATGGAATAGTGAAGTGATTCCCCTACTGTTCATTGTGCCATTAGAACATTGTGCTGTTGTGGTAACATTGTGGTATTATGGTTATGCCAAGGTTATGACAAACCAAATTTCTAGTAAATGTGTTTGCAAAGGCAATAATCAGATAAAAATTGTCAAAACGAATCCACTATAGAAATTTAAAAATTATACAACTGTGTAGTATATTTAGGATGTATGTGTATGTGTAGGAAGGGATATAAGGATGAAAAACTGTGGTGCTTGGGGAAGTGACTGAAAGGACAGAAACGGCACAGGTAGAGGTACCCCATACTGGCTCACACTGCTTCATCCAATCAATGCATACTGATATGTAAAAAGCACCAGCCAGACTTTTGTGCACTTTCTGCTTTGTAAGGGACCTCAAAAAGCAGCCTGTAAAAATAATCTGCTGTTACTGAATTGCCCTGGAAATAGGATTGTCACCCAGAAGGCACTATATAATAAAACACTGAGTAAAGAATAAACCAAAGGAGGAAAAAAAAGATCAGGAGTCCCCATGCTTCATCCTCAAACCCTTATTTTTCAGAGCCTGTTGCAATTATGGAGCAAAACTTGCTGGTGTGAACATGAGCCCTTTGCTGCCTTCTGCTCATTCTCACCCTCCACATGCTGGTTGCTGAATTTTACCTCAGAAGAACATGGGTTTTGCAAGCATGAGGTTGAGTATGAAAAGACTTGGGGAATTTTTTAAGCTACTAGATTTTCCACTGCAGGAATATAGGTTAGAATTCACTTAAACACTTTCAAAAAGTGTCACTGTTTGCATTGTAGTCAGACAAAGTATGCATTGGAACAAAATAACAGATCTGCCTAGAAGTGGACTTCTGTTTGAATTCTAGAATTAGTCTTAACATCAAATAATTATTGTGAAATGCTGCCCTTATATTTGTTTCAAACTTTGCCCCCAAACAAGCAACATCAGCACTTTATGAGGATTCCAAAAAATACAATGCTTCTGGAAGTACTACTGCACTGTAAGTGATTACTGACATCACTATTTTTCTCTCTGATAATTTTCTTAATAGAAATAGAAACTAAATAGAAAATGTGATTTTTTAAAAAAAATTCCATCAACTTTTTCACATTCATAAGTAGCTGTTTGTATAAAATTAGTTTTATTTATAAGGCTATTGCCCAGTATATATAAAGAAATCTAGTTTATAATAGTTTTAATGAAAATTGGTGACATTTACAGGCTAACTATGCTAATTTGTCTCCAAACAAACTGTGACATAATGCAAAAGTTTGCTAAAAGTTGGCATTTACAATGCCATGTAGGCAGGTAATTCCAATGGATTCCATGGCTCCAGAAATTCTCTCTGGCAACACTCCCAGTTGGAGTCTGCAGTGGAGGAAGCCGCAGCAAGGAAAGAGAAGATATGCATTATGCATGTGATTAGACTGATGTCTTAATGGCACATTAAGAATTAAACATCACCAAAACCTGTGCCTTTCCCCATATTAATACTCACCCTGAAGCTATGTTACCCAAGATATTTTTCCTTCTGTAGAACTTTTTATGAAGGAAACTTCTGGAAATTTATTAATTTTTCCATTAAGGTATTTATCTACTAATGTATTTTTACTAGTCTGTCTAGACATTTTCCTTTTGAGCTTTCCACAGGTCATAATTGAGCTTAACTGTGCCTCAGAACATCATTTATGACAAGTTGTTTTTGGAAAAGGGCACAGTCACAGCTGATGTGTACTTATTTTACAATAGTGAAGATATGTACTTCCAAAGAAACATCTAACAAAAAACAAAAGCTTACTTATCATCCATCATCACTATTGAAATTTTAGCCCTGTCACCATTTTCTCTCTAAATCCTTTAATGAAAAGGGTTAGGAAAGAAATGAATCATTAATGTTGGAAAGCACCTTCAAAATGATCAGGTCCAATCTTTGACCAAATATCACCATGACAAATAAATCACAATACTAAGTGCCATGTCTAGTTATTTCTTGAACACTTCCAAGGATGATGACTCCACCACCTCCCAGGGTAGCCTGTTCCAATGCTTTCAATTAAAAATTCTTCCTGATGTCCAACCGTACTGTGTGCCTGAGGTTATGTTCCCTTGTCTTGTCACTAGTTGTAGAAGATGCTGACTCCCACCTTGCTATAGTCTCTTCAGGTAGTTGTGGAGAAAGACTCCTCTGAGCTTCCTCGTCTAACTAAACAACCACAGCTCCTTCAGCCACTCCTACTATGACTTAATCTCGGATGCCTCACCAGCTTCATTGCCCTTCTCTGGACATGGTCCGGCACCTCAATACCTGCCTGGAATAAGGGGCCCAGAACTGGACACAGGTCTAAAGGTGTGGCCTCATCAGTGCCAAGTACAGATGGACAATCACTTCCCTGGTCCTGGTAGCCACACTATTTCTGACACAGGACAGGATGCCATCGGCTTTTTTGTCCACCTGGGCAGACGCTGGCTCATATTCAGCTGCTGTTGACTAGGACCTTTTCCACAGGGCAGCTTTCCACTCTGCCCTCAGCTTGTAGCATTGCAGTGGGTTGTTGTAATTCAGGGATAAGACTTGGCATTTTGTCATACTGAACACTCCACTGACCTTGATTGATCCAGCCCATTGATCCAGCCTGTCTATACCCACCTGCAGAGCCTTCCTGCCCTCCAACAGATCAACAATCCCACCCAACTTAGTATTGTCTGCAAACTCACTGAGGATGTCCTTGATCCCCTTGTTCAGATCATTGATAAAGACATTTAACAGAACTGGCCCCAATACTGAGCCTTGGGGAACCACACTACTCATCAGCTGCCAACTGGATAAACAGCACTCACTGCCACCCTCTTAGCTTCAATCCAGCTAAGAGTGCACCTGCTGCCACCTTCTCCAGGAGAATGCCATGGACAACAGTTTCAAAGCCTTTACTGAACTCATCATGAGGTTTGCCTTGTTTCCAAATATCCATTGAAGGATGCTCAATCAGTGTGCTTTGGGAGCCTGAGGTCAACATTCAGGCAAGCACTTAGCACTCTTAACGCCTCCCTCTTTGTAGAGAAAAACTTCAGGGAACATCTCATTAGGATAGCCAATAAAACAGAATTCTTATTTTCCTTTTTTTATTTACCAAAATTCAGATCTCACATATTAGGCACAAATTTAGAATAAAAAGTTGTAAGAAATGAGGTGTATAGCATGTATCTGGACTTTGTGCCATTTCTGAAAGGGAAATTGCTTTTGTCTGAATCAAGGTGCAGAATTTGGTTAAGAATAATTAACACATTTTGAACAAATGCTTTATATATAAAAAAATCTAGTTGCTCATGCAGTCTCTCTAAGGGTGCATGCATAGAGGAAAGTTTTCATAGATTTGATCTGCAAAGATCTAAAGCATTTTTGCACAAATTGAGGTTCTAAAGCTTTGTAAAATTTCACAAATGCAGCCTGCATGCACAGTCTAGTCACACTAGTCATTTGTTTGAAAATACAATATTTAGAATATGAAAAGCTCATTCACCATTCAAAAATACATTATTCCTGAGGACAGTGTGTGCCTTATTCTTTAGGAAAATAACGTGCAGTCAATGAAAACAGCATAAGCAAAGTCTAGCAAAAAGGTTTCTTAACTTAAGCAAATGGCTAGACAGTGGCAAGACCTTTTCACATTGTTGATGGCCTCCAAAGGTAAAGGACACACAGAGTGTTTCTCCAAACCTCTTGTGCTTTTCCAGTGCATAAAATGCACTATGTCAGATTCATATATTTGCCTTTCTTATTCTCCTATATTCCAGTGTTGAAAAACATGTCATAATATACATATATATAAATCTCAAACACAAAAAAGATTTTTAATGTGGTTTTTCAAGTTCAATTAGAATTTGCCTAGGTATGTACTGACACTTACCAATATCAATAGCAGAAACAAGAAAGTATAAAATAATATTTCTGATTTTTGCCTGATTTTACTCTGTATCTTTATAACTTGGGCCAGCCAAGACATTTTGTTTTTAGAGAAAATATTAAAAAGAGCTCATCTATGACCTTCTGAAGCATTGAAATATTATCACTAATTGGCACAGAAAAAAACTGTGATACAGGGTTAATGCTGTCAAACGGTGCTTGACAATCCATGGAATGAGACACAGAATGAGAGAGGATAAAATAAATCAAATGTTGTGATGCTATTAGCACTGAGGAGAGTGCAGTAATTTTTCTTCTGATAATGACTCCTGAGGAACTTAATGCAAAACAGCCTTTCCAAAATATGGCAAGCTGAGTTCCATCAACCTTTTATCACAGAATGAATGGGTAATGTATCTGATTGGACCAGATCAAATTTATTTCCTCCTATCACGCAGTACTATAGATACTCCTATAAGTGCCTTGTCTGATAACAGAGCTGAAACTAGCCAAGAAATCTCATTAACGTGGTGAAACAACTGAAGAACTTAGAAGTCTAATGTTACGCTCTCTGGATACAACAGATTCTATTTACCCACTTTGATGGGCTCTTGACTCTTGAAATTAATTTCAGTGAAATAAAATAAACTAAAATTATTGTGCTAATAAATGCAAGTGAATACTGGAATCACACTTTTTAACTCAACAGGATGATGTAAATAGCAAAAATTCAGGTCTTTTCATATCCATCAGCAGAGATTTTACTGCAGCTTTATCCCTAAAAATAATGTCAAAATTTGTAGAATTTGTAGTTACTGTGCTTTGCTGACTCCGCTTTTTAGATTTTTCTCATCCAGTACAGAGAAGCATTATTTAAAATTGTACAAGAGAAACAGAACAGTAACTCTGTTTATCCATTTCCTTCCCTTTGAAGGTATCCCTTCAAACTTGTTTAAACATTAAGAACTTTTCCTGTATTATGAAGTGTTAGTAACAGACAATTTAATCACCAAAATGTGACTATAAACCACAAGCAACACTGCAGTATGCTGTTTGCACATAAAAACGGAAATTTGATTCTTCAATGAACATCTACTTTTCTAGTGATTTTATCAACCCCCCCAAAGTGTAAGAAGGCATAAAAATAATAATAATAATAATAATAGTAATAATAAATCTAAGAGTAACCACCATGTATGTATGCATTTATATACAATCTGTATACATATTAGTCTGTATCCAGCTCCAATGTTATGACAAATTTAGGCCAATAAGGGAAGTGTACATTACTGCAACATTTACTTTTACAATAAGAAGAACATTATTACAAATTTCTCTTCTTCTTCTTCCCTGAACAAGCAAGCCACAATGTTATACTGTATCTCATATATATCTGCAGAAGCTTGCATACTATAACGATATAATTGTATTTTGAAGGGAAAGTAATTTGCACTGCATGGGAGCATTTTAAGTTAGCATTCTGTGAAGTCATGGAATCATTGTCCAGACAGATCAAGAGGAACAGTAACACAGCATGAAAATGACAGTTCCTTCATCCTGGAAACGTGTGGAGATGGCCTTTCCACACACAAAAGTGGAAAGACAACTCAACAGCTGTGTAATTTTCAAATTACATTCTCCTAGTGCTGCTGTTTTCTTTCTGAATTTGGACTTTTTGGTTTTCAACTAGATGGATAAATTAATGACACTAATGTGCAAATCTTAAACTGCATAGTATATATTTAGCAGCCACAGACCCCTTTTTAGGGTAGGACCACATCCACAATCTCAACAAGAGACTAGGACAAACCTGACAAAACAGTAAGCCTGAAAGTTCAAGTCACAAAGGCAACAACTGCTCTTTTCTTTAGAGGCATTACAGATGGAGCTGAGCAATCAGAGCTGCAGAAGTAGTCGATATCATGTAAGTTAGCTTTAGTCATGCCCTGACTCTATAGATTCACAGGTAATTTTCTGTTTTCATCATGCTGATAGTATCTTCACAGACAGCATGAAAATCCATTGCCTTTTTTAAAAACTATATCCAGACTTTTAATCTGTCTGCACATTTCTGCATGCCAATTGTCATTGGAGCTCATCACAGACCAGTTACAGGTAAGGCTTTTCAATGTCATCATTGGACACATCTGTTTTTCAGTGGCCACCAAAGTAAGCAACTGTACTGCCTAGCAAGAACATATATACACCACCACCAAATCTCACATAGATTCCAGACTGACTTCATTTTGTAACTTCACTCTCCAATTTCTAACAGTGTTTTTGTTGTAGCATGGTAGTGACTAAGGCCATTCATGGTGATACTGTTTCCCATTCTTTTTCCTTTCTCTTTGCAAATGTTCCAGTTCAGCTTCATACATCATTTCCTGGACTAAGTATTTCTCTCTTCTCATTCTGTCACACAAGTCTTTGGGTATGTCTGGAATTAGGTAGGCAATGAAAGACTTTATTCCAAAAACAAGGTGCTGAAAAGAAAAACAAAAACAATTGCTGAACATATCAGTAACTATTTGTTTGTAGGACTATACTCAAAGTACACTGTGGACTACAGTCTCAAAGTCTGTCGCAAAACTGGAACTGAGATTCAATTAGTGACTGAAAGGCAACTCCTTTGGTTTTTTAATAAAAACACTCCTATGAGAGTAAATGAGTGATCTAAAAGAAATGGGCAAAGGTTGAAGTTTTCTAAGAAGTAAAACAAAGGGTATAGTTAGTGACTTAAATGAAGATGTGACTACAGGATATGCTAGTTTGATCAACAAATGCAAATGCTACTTACAAGCTGTCTTTGTTCAGGGCTTATAATGGAAATGGGTAATCAGATTCCTGGGTAGTATGCAATACTACTTTTATTTTCTACTTTTATATTAGGTTAGAATCATGTCTCATTTTCCTGACACAGATTCCATCTTGTAGAACTATGCCTAATGTACACAAACCTCGCATTTCTTCTTTTTCAATAAAATAGGAAAAATTGGGCAGGAAACCAACATGATATACAAGATGACTGTTAAGGAAATATGATTTTAGAGGAGCTCTAGAGTAAGTGCATGCTCTGTCAATTCTGTTTGAAGCAGCTGATAGGCAACAGTTTGGGGAAGATTTTCCCTCTCTTGACTGTAATGAACAAACAGTTAATTAAAATGACAATTGACTTATAGGACTGCTGGAAAGAATCAACTCAGACTTCTAAAAAGTTCCCTTCCACAACTAACCTCAAATACTATTATGAAGGCCAGCCGTGCTGCCAGGACATGCCAAAACTGCAAAGTGAATTCATATGGAGTTGAACTCCATGGTGGGGCTCTGTAGTCTCTATACCTGCAAAGCAAAGAGAAACCCAGTAAGTTACCCTGTGCTCAAAAACCTGGACATGGTCAAGTAGTCTCTAGTTCATCCCAGACCTGGCTAAAAGGAGAGAAATTGAAGTAAAAGCAGACTTCAAGAGGAATTAAACAGAAAAGGAGAACAACTGTCCAGAATAAAGGCTATTAATTAAAGCTGTTTATGAGACAGTATTTTTTGCTTCCAAAATCCAGAGCAAACAGATACTTTTATTATTACAAAACTGGAGTGTTAAGTGTGTTGATTCTAAATTGGTTCTTAGAAGCATTTGAGATTCTCCAGACAAAGTTTGCATAAATGAAATATGATTCTAATTTAAACTAACGCTCACTGAAAAACTAAGTCTGAAAACAGAAGTGCACTCTTGTCATATTTTATTTTTATGCTGTATTTCTTTTATTCATCTTGTATAACTGTTTGCAATCTCAACCTGGGTTAGAGAAGTAACAAAAGTTTTAATTGTGTATTTTTAATTAATTTACTTTAGAATGCTTAATAAAATTGAAATGAGGATTTTTACCCTTCTTGGCAGCTGGTAAAACTTTTAAATTAAATAACTCATAGAGACATGAAAGATAATGGCTTGCGAGAATCTGCAAAAACTTCAAACACAGATTTCCAATATGTTAGTAGTGTATTCTGCCACACACTTTGCATCTGAGGCGTCCATGCTGAACAAACATAAACTCTAATACTTTTACAGGCAAAAAAGAAACTCCAGCAATTTAAGCACTTTTAATATACTGCCTGCATTAATGTCCATGCCTGTATTACAATAAGTGAGAGCATCGAGACATACCGACAGTATCCTGAGTATCCCATCCCAAGTTCACTCAAATCAAATACTGATAAACTGCTGTTGACATATCCTTTTAAGCATCTGAAAGAAAAAGCCACATGGGCAGCACTTTCTTCATGAAGTGGTTATACAATAAGCATTCTGTATGTAAACATATTTTGCAATCAGATATTGTGAGCATACTTTATTTGCTTATCAGAACAAAAGCAATTCTAAAATTTTATGCAGAGAAGCAAAGTTTGTTGGGGAAAAAAGACTAACATCTGTTTCAGGTATAGCACTGTTGAAGGGTCTATTTTCAGCACTTCCCATGGTTTTGATTCTTATCTCCTGGGAGATACTAACCAAAAATTGTTGCTACAGTGTTTTTAACTGTTTCATAAAATTACTGGACTTTGAAAGATAGATAGAAAGGCAGAGAGCAGAATAATTTAACACCCTTGCAGAATCGGCCACCGATAATGCAGCATATACAAAAAAATAACAGGTTTTATGAGTTTTCACCAACAGTAATATGAACAGTGCATATATACCAAACAATTACATTAAAGACAAAAATTTATTACTAATCATTACAGAAATCCTATAAGTATATTGATTTATGACTGTAGAAGTGAATTTTTGCTGTTGCTTGAAAACCAGAGACATGTAAGACGTCCTATCATCTTTGAAATCTGTCTTGTAACTTAACTACAGCACATTTGAAAGTCAAAGAAGATTTAAGAAGAGATGCATGAGGAATTCTTTTATAAACTGGATCTTCAGGTTTGCTGTAATACCTCAAATCACTACTGGCAAAAGAAGAAATAGAATTACATAGTTCTCTCTTAAATGGGTAGTGTGCATTAAGCACTAACATTTTTCTGATACTGTCTCTTTTCATCCTATCCCACCTTATTTTTGCCCTTAAATTCTCTTTTCCTGTGACAGCTCAGGAAGAGTAAACTTCTGGTTTTGGGACCATATATGTGTGTTTGGGAATGTACTGAGAGAAGACAGTACAGACCTACTGCAGACAAGAAGAAAAGCTTATCTAGACAAGATCTGAAAATCTGATGCAATGTACAAACTTTTTTGTTTGCATTTACAAATGAAGAGGGGAAGATATGATCTTTTTCACTTATATAACTAGCTACTTTGCAAACTCTTTGGAATGGCTGACTTACTTGCACTTCACATCTGTGAAGGTTTGCATAGATGTAAAAGAAATGTATCTGATATATGTTATCATAGAAATACAGTGGTATATTGTGCTTCTACTGAAAACTACATGTATATTTAAAGAATATCCTAATTACTTTTCTTGTCTGTACCCTTGATCTGTACAGGGACCATATTTGTATGCATAGACAAAACGTGGAATGTAATCAGAAGTAATGGCAATAACAAAGGCATTGGTGATGACAGCCAGAACTCCAATTCCTTCCAGAATTCCATACCAAATACCTAGAAACAAGAGAAATGTCAACAAAGTAGTCAGTTTTTTACAGTCATATTGTCATATTAGTGATAATAAAGTCATTATTAGTCATAGTTTTCCTTTCTTATTGAGAATGAATTATGAGACAGAAAAACTAGTCAAGATTAAGCCATGTCCCCACATTCCAGCCACCACCCACGCCACTCAAATGAAATCTTACAATAGGGCATACCCGGCTGAGAAGATACAGCTAAGCAACAAAGGCATAACCACAATTTTTTGTTATAAAGGCCAAATAAAAGATTCCGGAAAGAGATTTCTTATTTATTTCAATTTTAAATTAAAAGTTACTTCAGTCCTTTTATTTAATTTCTAAACTCAACTGATTTTAGATCCAGAGTTCCACAAATCAGAGGCCCATTTTCAATATTCCAACTATTATGATTGCTTATTGTAAGCGAAAAACAAACTTGAGGAATATTATTAGCAAAGCAACCAACTATCCTTTTGTTGTCTAAAAGGAAAGTTGTCACTGAAATCTGTTGGTTACATTACCATCTTGACACATTAAATACTTCAGGGGTTAAGCAGTTTTCAAAAGGAAAATACAACGAGATGATACCTGAGAGTAACAGGCATTAGCCTCTCTCACCTATATCTGTTGCTCTTGCAGGCATAGGTCTTCGCCACTGAGTGACAAACTTGTATGCATCTAACCTGATTTCTATGATATTGTTAAGCAGTGCCAGGAGAGGTGCCAGTGGGAAGGCAGCAACAAAGATGGTGGTAAAGCCAAACTGTAAAACTAGACAGGCATTTCTTTGGTTAGAAATTGGAAATTCAAAAGATCTTTTAACATGCAACATAGTTCTACTTTCTGAAGAAAACCAACACCTCTCCCAGATTTGCTCACCCATCTCTAAATATTCGTCCATTAAACCATGGAGATTCATAGGTTGCAGATTCCAGTCTTTTTCCCACTGAGGTAGAGAAATTTTAGTCTCCATTGATTGCCCTCTTCTCTTCATTTTGCGTCGTGACCACCAATTCTGTAATAAACTTTATTAGATAAATAGAGTATTAATGACTGTATCTGCTCAGAAATTTAAAATACGTTCTGATACTGTTTTGAAATAAGTGGGCATATTTTGAACAGCACCTGGATGATGACTTAGGTATTTTATGGAATATTTTACAATATCACCTTAGATACAATGCAAAGAACTTATAAAAGATTTCAAAATGCTGCATTATAATTTTAATTATGTCTTTAATGTAGTATGTTCAGCATAGTACAAATAAGCTTTTCAGAATATGGAACATGCTTGAATAGACTTTTTTTTGGAAGGATTTTCCTGAATGACTAAATAAAAAAGAATAAGAAAAAAAATCACGCATAGCAAGAGCACTAAAAAGTAAATAATGCTTTATCTTCAATCCTGTAAAAGACAAACCAAGTCAGTGGAACTCAGTAAGAATTCCATACTAAAATACATTGAATAGCAGAATACATATATTTTTGAACAAACCTAAAGATCTAAATGGTCTACAGAATGTTTATTTTCTTAAAGCAGGAAAAAATATTTTAAAAGGTGTTGCTGAATGCTGAAGGTGGAAATATTTAAGACTATTATTCACAAAGCTGTGCAGAGATCTTTTCACAAAGTAGTTATAAATATTAAGGAGATAGTAGGCTTATGAATTAAACTGTTATTTAAATGAAAAATATTATCCAGTACTGAGACATGGACCAACTAAAGACTACTCTTTGTTTCTAGATATTATGGAAAAGAGACTTAAGATGGGAAATACCTTTCTTGTAAGTATTTTTATAAAAAGCCTGCTCCTTTTTCTCCATCTACTTTAGTGTTTGGCTCTTGATCTCTCTTCTTACTGAAAGGCAAACTGTTCCCTACGTTGCAAACATTGGTTTTGTCAAAACAAGACATTTCTTTCCATACCAGAATATAAGCATGATCTAAAGTAAATTTTAGACAAAATTTACATCGTACTTGGCTGAGAAGGAAGGAAGGAAGGAAGGAAGCCTGGCAGTTCAAGTAGGTTTCTCAAAATTTTTGAGAATTTTCAAAAAATCCTCATTCCACAACATACAGTACACAGTCCCTCATTTGCAGAACAATTGCAATTGCATGTTGTGAGCAAAATCCTTTCTAACATATTTTCAAGGCTGACACTTGAATTAGATCAATATTTGACAATCAACATTTTACCAGAAATATATTCTTACAGTTTCAAGAGAAGTGTAAGATTCTTAGCTCATTACTCATTTCAGAGGCTGAGCATCTCTATATTATAGAAAATGAAATCACAATAAACAATTCAGATGTTTAACGTACCCTGAAAACTTAATCTTAGAGCAGCAGTTAATGCTTTCCTTGGGAATAAAGTGACAATATGTGAGGTGCAATGAATGAAATCATTCTCCAAACATATAACCATTTCTCCCTATCACTTAATCATGCTAACAGGTATTTACTATTTTTAAAATGAACGTTAACATCTGAACTTACGGATAGCCTAGTTCCATGAAGTTGTTCCACATTTGTTTTAAAACCATAATAACTCCCATTTGTAAGCACAGATCTATCAAGCAGCCACTAGGATGACACTGAAATGAAGTGGAAGAGATCAATAGCTAAAATCAGAGAATTCCATTATTTTTATTTGTTCAGAGTGTAAATAAAAAATATCAAGTATGTGTGTTGAGAAAAACTAATGTCCATCTGCAGAAATATTAAAAGAAATGTTCATAAAATAAATAGACTTCAGCTGAACAACTTTTAGACATATTGTTAGATATTAGATCATACTGCCTAATTTAAAGGTATGTGTGCTAGATAAATGATCAATTATATAGACTATTTCACTTAGACCAATAAATACTTACTAATTTAAAAAAAATGGAGCAATATTTCATTTGCAATTATCTAAGTCTAAAAAGAGATTTACTAGCAGAATTTCTGGTACTGGTATATTAGCTATATATGTGTGTATATATATATATAAATGTATTGCCATATTAAAATGTTAAGTAATTACAGAACCATTTTTTCAATTCATGGACTTCAATGTTATGATATTTTACTCTGTGGCTACCAAGTTCCAATATAAGAAATCTATTTTTCAGAGAAAAGAGGTAACTTCAGCATACCCCTGAGCAATTCTAACATTCCAGTTAAATTTTGAAAATATTATTTTTCTTCTTTTACAATTCTATAGAATTATAGATTAGTTTGGGTTGGAAAGGACCCCTTAAGATGATCTAGTCCAAACTCCTGCAATGGGTATGGCCATTTTCAACTAGATGAGTCCCATCCAACCTGATTTTGTATGTTGCTGGGTATATGACATCTATCATCTCTCTAGGTAACCTGTCCCAGTGTTTCACCATAATAGTAATAGTAATAGTAATAGTAATAGTAATAGTAATAGTAATAGTAATAGTAATAGTAATAGTAATAATATCTCTTCCTTACACCTAGTCTAAACCTAGCTTCTCTTAGTTTAAAATCATTAACCCTTGCCCTGTCTCAACAGACCCTACTAAAAGTTTGTCCCCTTCTTTCTTATAAGCTTAACTTATTCTTAAGCACTAAAAGGCAGTAATGATCTCTCCTTGGAGCCTTCTCTTCTCCAAGCTGAATATCTCCAACTCAGCCTGTCTTCATAGGAGAGATGCTCCAGCCCTCTGACTCATTTTGTGGCCCTGCTCTGGACCCATTCCAACAGATCCATGTTTTTTTTGTGCTGACAGAAATTTATAAAGTTGATTAAAAAGATGATGGCTTTATATTCATGTCCTCTATCCAAAAATTCCAAGTACCAGGAGATTCCAATCTCATAGGACTCATAGTGCTTGTGAGGTAAGGGACTATTACTGATGGATTTTCCCTAAGAGGCAGGAAGAACTTGTGTGTCTTGGGCAGAGTCACTTAGCACACTGGAGAAGACAGACAGAAAAACCCATCTCCTGTATCCTATCCTTTGCTATAAATAAGAGTTTAGTATTTGCTGCACTTGGAATAATAAAATCTTTAAACTGGGCTTCAGCCATTTCCTTTTTACTCATGGAAATATCACAGGAACACAAAACAGGATTGTTTACCTCTTCCAGCCTCCATCTGTTAAAAAGCTTGTTGTACTTTCCTGGGCGGCCTGCAAATCTGGAAAATAAAATTTCTGCTTCTCAGTGAACATTCCAGGATCACCCTGTATCAGTAGTTGTTTCATAACATCCACTGAATTTAGGAAATATCAACTGAATAAATCACACAGGCTTAAATTTGGTGTCTGTAGGATATGGAAGTTTCAGAATGCAAACAAAGACCATCATTTTGCAAGTGATCCTAAACTTTTATTATGTCCTGAATAAAAATCCCACCTTCAGAGATTTTAGATGGTAGATATTCAAACTCTAATCTACTTCTAAGAACATAAGCAAGCTATTACAATTAACAGAAATTAACTGCAGCACAGGGAACTGCTTGCCCATGTGAAGTGTACACTTCATTTGTAAAACAAATCCCAGTTCTTGATGACCTCAATGAAAGTTATAAAAGAAAGAAACCCATGCCTGGTCTTATTAGATACAGGAGACAGCAAGAGACAAAGAAATTTTGATACTGTAAAGCTATATACACTACCAAATGCAACAAACAGATTATCACCAACAGTCTTTAGTAGGCTTTTTTGTTTATTTGCTTGTTTTTGTTAGGTTTCTTGAACTGAAATTATACTGTAAAACTTTATAGAAGATACCCTGAAATATTCCGTAGGTCTGCGGGAATGGTGTGACCATAACAAAATTGAACTGAAGATGAAGCAAGGTTAAACCTGTGCTGTATCTCATGCTCTAAGCTAAAGATACACACAAAAATTGAAGCCAGAATGTTGTTCCTACTGTTATATAAGATTTGCCACATAATATTTACTATTTACAGAAATACATTCTTGGAAATTAATTAAGGGGAATAAACAAGAAAAGATTAATCAAAACTATTAACACAGGGCTAAATACAGACGCACATCTAGGAAGTGGTTGCACTTTTAAAAGTTCTGAGTTCTTATTTAGTAGAAAAGTCACATACACCCTTATAAGAAAGTAGAATTTTTACTCTCTAGTTTAATGAGTAAACACTTCAAGGGTCCAACCCTTTCATATATTTAGAAATATTTAGTGTTTTAATTATGCCCAAAAACCAACTTGTACCTAAACCTTACAGTTCAAACTGTCACTGTATTTTCTTCAAATCTATAAAATTACTGAAGATTTTGAGTTCTGTGCAATTTTTCTTTTGAGGAAAGATAACTTACCTGCCAAGAAAAAAGGCAATGTAGAAGATGGAGCTGTTCAAGTTGACAAACTGGAAGAGGAACATTTTCAAAGCAAAGCTGTTTTCCCACTCAGATTCTGTTCTAGGGTGCTCTTCAGAAAGACACAATATACATTATATAAACAAAAATGAAATTGAGTTATGCATAAGTTTGCTCACAAATCAATCAACACTAACAAAACAATTGATGGTTTTATGTCATGGTGCCCCATCATGTTGCAACTGATTTTTTTTCATTGACCCAGCTCAGACTGTGTTGTTTCTATGCGGAAACAGAAGATAGAGGGCCCTTGGTTCAGAATAAATGATAATACTATGGGAAGAAATCTGTTTCACTTCCATGAAAAAATTTGGAAACCAGTGTGAATTTTTTATCTTAAAATTAAAGGTATCTTGATTCAAAGAAAAAATTCAACAACAACAACAAAAACGGGCCACAAAACCCAACCAAACAACAATAACAACAAAACCCCAAAACAAAAGCACTTGGAATCAGTGGAGCAATAGATGGGGCTTGACAAGGCAAGCAGAGGTGAAAGAGTCAACTAAAAGCCAGTTCATTTCTCATACAAGGTTCTCACCTTCTAAATACTTCAGTAAAACCATTACTTCATCCTCAAGACTTCCCTTTCATAATGCTTGTGGAGTGCTAAACAGTTCATAATTCAGTGAGGAAAGGACAGAGGTTTTCTTGGCTTCTTTTGGGAAGAAATGTAGAATAGTAGGGCTACAAGTGTTCTGTGTGGGTCTGCACTGCCTTGGATATCTTTCCTTAAAGTTTGTAGAACATTATTTACATCTGAATTAGAACTTGGTGATAATGTTTACAAATTTGTTTTTACAAAATCCATCTTTGATGGACATATCAATCTTGGAATATAGTACACTGGTAAAAGTTATAAAGCACATGAGATGTCAAGCGTGTGAGTTGCAAGCCTAAACTGCTTGGATTTGTCAGTTCAAATTTGTATTACTTAACTACTCTGGTCTAACGATGACTAAATTTAGATAGAAATATACAGGATACCATCTTTACATATGGACAGTTGTTCCCAGAAGGGTGTCCTTTTCTGATGTAAAACACTTTAGCAAGAAGAATAAGTTACCTATCTGAAACACCTAATACTCACACCTTAGGAAGAAGAATGAGCTATCTAGCGCGAACATCTAACGCTCCATTATGTTTAATTCAAGAAATCTTTTCTGGAGAAAATTTTCATGTATTTTGGGAAAAAACCATTTATACACTTAAACAACTATTTTCTTTCCCTTTCTGTGATCTGTAACAATACAAAATATTTTTAAAGGAATAGAAATAAGTTTGATATGAAAAAATACATTTAAATATTTTAATAATTTGCATATGTTGACTATAAATTCTGAATGTTTCTAGTCTGTTCTACTGCCTGTTCCTGAAGCACTATAAGGTTTTGAGCACCTCATTTAATACTTTAGCCAAAAGAGGGAGCTGTGGAATTTGAGCATTTAACCAAGACAAGAACACTTGCATATTTTAACATGGGCTAAAAGTGAGCACGTAAAACAAAACACTGAACAGTGACACATTGACACAGCCAGAGATCTTAAATTATGTCTTTGCTCTTTGTTTAATAAAAAATAAACCAAGCATTTGGGGAAAATGGAAAAAACCCTTTAGTGTGCTAAGAAAATATGTTTTGACTTTTGCTCCAAAATAAGATTACTGTTTTTTAATGTATACTATGAAACATTAAAAGTAGAAGAATAAATTCTTTAGTTGTATTTTATTTCCTCAATAAAATAATAATTAATTTTCTTTCTGTGATATTTCTCATTTGCTTAGGGAAATGCCAGAAATGTACTTTAGATAGATGAAGTTTTCAAAATACTTTTCAAAAGGTAAATAAAGGAGTATACCATAAAGGTATATGCCACAGTCAGCAAGAACCATACCACTGGTAAAGTCCTACATACCTAAGTCTGTCAGGAGATAGGCAACCTTTTCATATACCTAAAACAGAAATTAAATATTGTAAGTATAGGACATCATGGCTGTTGTGATGACAAATCCAGTATAGAAACACGCATCAAAAGCATATTTGACAATGTATACAATTTGACAACTGATGCTCTATAGCATCAAGGTATCTGGTCAGATAAGGAAGAGTGATGCTGTAGTTATGTAATGTGTATAGTTCCCTATAAAGACTTCATCGAACTCCTCCAATCCCATTCTCTTTATCCATGTAAATGTATATAAGCATGTACAAATGTACATTAAATATACAATAAAGATAAAACAAATAGATCAAGAGAAATATTCAGATATCAATGGTTTTAATCAACACTTAAATGTTTATCCTTTAATTTCAAGAACAGACTTACGTAATCTAAATGTAGGCAAAAAGTCTTGACACAGTAGTTTCCCTTTGCATGAATACAGGTACTAGTTGAGGATATCAGCCTTGTACTGAAAACTTATCTCTCTAGATATTGACTATTTCTAGTCTTTATTTTAAATGACACTTAGCCCCAGGCAGTTGCCAACTCTGAAATATATTTCCTTGAGTATACTATAAGTAGCAAGTTATTTTTGATAGCTTTGTTTGTTCACTTGAATATATGTTTTATGATATGGAGTGATCATATATAATAACAGAAATAACTACAGGAATCTGATTGGAAGACTTATTTCTTATTGCAGTGAGTGCAATTCCTTAAGAGAATTAAAAGCCAATGTTTGCTGCGTTATTATTCGTTTTTATCTGTGCTTGCATGGGAACAGAAAGACAAAAAATAATAATGCAGCTGACAGAATAGAGTTTCTGCCTGTGTAATACTACAAGAGTAGTGATTAAACCTGTGCTGTTACATGATAGAAAAAAATTAATATCAAAATCATATATCACAGTGATTCTAGGACTGTGCAGCACTGATATCGCAGCTGCATTTTAATAAGAAAGGGAAGAATCCAAAGTCATTAATCCAGACAAACAACCCAGAAACCAAATACTCAGTCAAGAAAAGAATGTAACTCCAATTAGAGATCTATTGCAAAAGGTAATATTAAAAAAATACAAATATAAAAAGCAACAATCTGTACCCCTGTAACTTGGTGACATAAGCAAAGATATGCTGTAGATGTGCAGTGACAAATTAGGGAGGAATTAGAGAAAAACATTAACAAATCTTGTATCTGAGGAGAAAAATACACTGCAATACTACCTTCAGACACTGGTACATGAATAAACATGAACATGTATATATATAAAACATAGTTAACTCGGTAAGCTTATAAAAATTACTCTTTTAAATTAACAGCTCATTTAAAAGAACAGAAGACTTACAACATTGAGTGACATGATGATCATAAAATTGATACAGACTCCAGTGCCAGATGTTGCAAACTGCCAATACTTCTTGATGAAATACCACTTGAAAGAAGCAAACTGCTCCATGGCTACCAGTCGATACACCACAACTGCAAACACTGCAGTAAGGACCAGTGAAATCTACAGGTATGTATTTATGAGCAGAGGTATTAGAACAAAAGAAATCACATCTGAAATAATATCCACTAAAATAATAAAACAAGTTTTTCAAGACTGATACCTGTTTTGGAGAGCAGAATTTGAGAGAACAAAATAACTAGATGAGTTAAAACATTTCTTTACTCTTCTTTTACAATATAACTATATTCCATCTTGTGAAACAAAGAGATCCCTGAATAAGCAGTAAGACAGATAATCAGTTTTGCCTATATTATGTAAATCCACTAATCTTAGTGAATGGACTCATGTTGAGTTACTATTTACATCAGAATAAGATGAATTACAATACAATAATTCTAATATTATTAAACATCACCATGAAGAATATTCCTGAGACAGACACCATCAGTCGACTGAGCTTATCAGGGAAAGGCTGAAAAGGTTCAGGTTTTCCTGTGATGGGGTTTACTCTTTCCACTTGGGAATATTTAGCTTCAAACTGAGGACGCAGCTCTTCCTGGAATGACAGGGTGGATTCCATTTGTTATATTACTTATTTCTCTCAATAATCAGACATACATGTGCCCTAAAGTAGAACATTATACTGATACAAATGATTTTTTATAATACTTCAACTCAAATACCTAAATAATTTTGCCCTTTTGAAAATCCTTGGAATCAGTGTCAGAGACCAGCAAAAAACAGAAACCACAGGAGCCTTTGCCACTATGTGAGGGTGTTAAAAAGAATCATGGGTCATATTGCCAAGACACTAGATTGTCTGCAAAAATTGATAAGAAAAATATAAATTAGGGCCAATTATAATGATGCTTTTTGTGTTATGAGAGCATTTATTAAAAGCCACCATCTTCTATCTACTCATCCATGGAAAACTGTAAAACAAATGAAATTTACTAAATTTCAGTTTATTGACTTAAACTGCAATTAAATCACCAATACAGGTAAATTACAGCTATGTTGATGAGTGATTTATGGAATAACAAAATTTTATTAATGCTGAAGCTGATAGCAGAATGTTCAAGGATAAGTTATGCCTCTCCAAAGAATAGAAAACCTAGTTTCTGTCTTGTTGCTTGTTGTTGTCCTATTTTTATGCAGGATCAGGAATTTCCAGAACAAGAAGCCATGGAACTGAAAGGCATCTGTGCTGACATCAGAATTAACTCCTGTCCTCTGTACAGGAAGTATTTCCACTCAGTTTTTCCAAGGATACTTTTAACAAATATAGAATTATATTTGGAATTATAATGTTAGTTGCAAAAGGTAAAGTATCCTTTTACAATCTCAAGCACACCTTTGTATTCTGCAATTAGGGCTATAAATACAATATGATCTGAATGACAAACTCAGATGACTGACATACAATATGGATTGATATTGAGACTTTAACCATGTTGATAGCAAGGCTTTACATGTTTACTTCTGTTTGCTCTTACCTCTTCATCTTCCCAGTCTATGAGGTCCCAATCATAAGTTAATACAGCTCTCCGTCTTTTCCAAAACTCTAGAAAGACGGTTGCTGTGGAAAACAACTGTACTTTAATTACAGGAGGAAAAAAAGGGTTATGCAAATCTTAAGAAAATCAGCAATGTAACATGTATCATTAGCCACTTTCTGACAGTTTTCCCCATAGAATCTGAAAACTCCAAGTAATTTCAGGATAATCCCTGATAAAATTAAAATACCATTTGACAATGCTTATCTAAGAATCGTATTTTTGTTGTCTGCAGTAGCTGTACAGAGGTAGGTACCTGTCAACAAGACATTGCGATTCCTTTAAATTCATCATTTTACTTTTCATTTTATTCAAAAAACCATAAAATCTTCTCTTGAAGAAACAAGGATACACATACACAATGATATCGATTAATAAAGAGCTAACAGCTATCTCATTTTATTCAGTTCAAATAAGACAACCTCATCTTCTTTGCCAGTTTTATACTGCAGCAGTTTTGCTACTAGAATAATTCTTTAGAAATAATTCTTTAGAAAATTATGACTAATCTAAGTGTGAGACCATAACCAGATTCTCCATATACTTAGGGGGTTTGATAAGATAATTACAGCTAATAAATAACTCCAAATTTCCAAACACTGTAGTCTGCCACTGAGGGTAAGATACCTTATTTAGGTATGACTCCTGACAAAACACAGAATTGTCAAATTGTTCCTTGGAAAACAATGAATCCAAATAGGAAGTAAGAAAATTTGCTTCTTTCTAAAAAGCCAACTGCTCAGAAGAACTAGCTCAAAATAAACAGGGTGGTCTCATATTCCTACCTTTATCTATATTTTTGTATTATGTTTAATATATTTTTGGGTTTCTATACATACTTGATACATAATTAGTTATCATAGTTATACACATATGCACATATATACATATATACACATCTATATACACATATATATATACATATATACATACATATACATATACCTACATAAACATACAGGACTTATCTATATAATATATTAAGGCACAGCAACTAGAAGTTAGCAGAAATTCAGCATACCACTAACCATAAATAATGGCTTGTTGAATGAAAGGAACCTGTCCCTGAGTATTATTTCTAGGTAGTATGTTCTTTTATTCTTGAAGCATGGATCTACAGATGTGTGTTTCAGATACTCTTAACAAGAATAGCACCCAGGTCTCCATTTAGGTAGTAGTGGAGTTTGCACTTGAGTAACCTGAGGTGAAACAACATTTTCTCACTGACATTGGTAGTGTTACCACAACCAATAATAGGTTCTGGTACTATGTGAATAACAATAAATTATGTCTTTTACATTACATGTGTGCATAAAGCATTTGACAATGTAATGATAACATCTTCTATCTAAATGAACCGGGTGAGGCCAAATTGTTAACTATACTTGTCAACTAAAGTACCTTTTCCAGATTCACCTGAGGTCTTAAAAGAGCTGCAATGTTCTCTTCCCACAGTAGAACAAAATTCATGGTAACTTTGCTGTGCTACAGGGCTACTGAGAAAAAAGCTAAAAGTATATAAAAACCTTGCATCTTGGAAAAAAAGCAAAAAACTTCTGCCATGGTGTAAAATTCCAGTCTAAGTAACAGTGAAAAAACATCAGAATTTTGAAATTCAAGTATATGTCTGTTATAGATGGGTAATGCAATGGTTGGCTCTCAGAATTAACACTCATCCCACTACATTAATTGTTGCCCTGACTCGGATTGACAAACAAAAACCACTACACCACGCATCTCCAATTGCTCCCCATGTAATCCAGCCCCTCCAGTTCTGGTTAATAGGAACTTCTTACTGAATCATCTCTTATCTTGATCCCCACACTCTGAAAATTATAAGCCTTGATTTTTATCAGTCATTGCTCTGGAGAAAACAAGACATACACAACGAATCCAACCATTTGAACATAAAGATGAGACTGTCTTGAGAGGAGTAAGAGTTGTATATAACCTAGATGGTTATATTTTCAAAAGTAAAAATTAATCACATCTGATAAACTCAGAAAATTTGCATTTACATTGTTTTCTTAAATTATTGCAACTGTGAACATATATGGAAATAGGATCAGATCCATTTCTTGCAGCATGCTTTTCTTAATGGAAGTTTCATACTGCAGCTTTATTTTGTAGAATACAAAATAAAGGTGAGTTTGAGTTCTCATCTCACCAAATGTACTGTAGGAAACTGCAATAAAAAGAAGCCTTCTTTTTTAAAATTAATAGTTGCATCGTACACAGAACAACAGTTTCTATAGTTTACAGAAAGCAATCACCCTTCTGAAATACTAGTTCAAAGACTTTGAAGTTATTAAGCAATAAGCACTGTCTGCCCCCTTTACTACAAACACTGCAATTTCTGTGGACTCTGTAAGGACAGAGCTGAGTCATGACAGCAGAGAGCTGGTTGGGCTGGATCCCAGATGTGCAGTGAAGGGCTCCCCTACTTAGCTCGCCTCACCTGCGTGGCATGCTCCTAACTGCTGTCACACAGCCACCCTTATTGTACCTGCACTCCCCTCTTCCCACCAGACAAAATGGGCTCTGGGCCACCGCAGTGTTTCAACAGGTATTTTCAAGCTTTGTAGAGGTAAGTCTGAGGGTTATTTTTATTCTTATTAGTGGATCTGATTAATATGCTCTTTTATACTATATTCAGGAAAGCAATTAGTACTGTTGTAGTTGAATTCCACTTAGAGTGTATTTCTGAGAAAATAAATGAAAATAAAACCCATTTTGTGATTCAAATATTAAAGCAGAGAAGTAGCAATTATTTCTCTCCAACTCATACTTTTCTTTAATGGGTACTTATACTCCTTATCAAGCAAGTATAGAATTTCTTTCTTAATAAGTAAGTTCAGAGCCATTTTAAATGCTGGTGAGGGGTCATGGTGGTGGAGAGAAGCATTCTGTGTATGACATTTTACAGCAAACTTCTGTTACAAGCTTCATTGTTACTGCTTCTGTTGAGTTTAGTGCTACCAAAATCTAACAGGAAACACACACTTCAGAAGCTAGGCCAGTGCACTCATATTTGGCAGGTTGCTAGATAGTAAATGGGGTAAAAAATAAATTTATTATAGACTACAATTCATATTTATATTCCTCTTTGTAATTTACTAAAAACTTAAACACTATGTTATCTTAGAACAAAAATTTAAATACATTTAGGCTTAAATATGTAATGTTTACTACTCATTAAATTTAGAATGTAATTTTTCAAGAGCAAACTGAATTTTAGAGCAAAAAGCCACACAACCAAACATCCAGTATGTTTCTGGGACCATCATTTGCAATTATTTCTTTGTGAATTCTAGAAGTTAAATAGTCTATCTCTTACTTTAAATGTTCTGTCTATTTTTAGTTCATCTATGTAAAGGTAGAAAATAAGGTTTTTGTTAAGTTTGATAATTCTGCAAATATGAACATGTTATCTCAGATCAAAAAAGTGCCATTAATAATTTGTTAATCACATCACCATTTACACCATAAATTAAATTACTTTCTAAGGTAGGGAAACAGTGAAAGGTTCAATTTAGTGACATGCAAAAGAATCTCATCTGTAGTTCTAAAGACTGTATTATCTATCCATAAAAAGAACTTGAAATTATTATTTTCTTGACAGTTGCAGAGGTTTTGCAGACATTATGACCATCACTGGCGGGTGCTGGGTTGTGGTTAGGAAATGTTGCAATTATTTTATCACACAAAAAATCTATTTTTACATACTCAGGTTCACATTAGAGGGCCATTTTTATGGGAAATTTCATTCATATCCTGTAGTGGCCCTTAAATAAGGGCCACCATATCTCTTTGAAAAGCCATACACTGAATGAGAAATTTCAACCTTCCCCTTTCTCAAACTGGCTTTTTTTTTTCTTCTCAGCTGATACAGGTCTCAGATGCAATGTGACTCTAGCAGCACAGAAAAAAATTCAGAGTGCACAATCCACTGAAGAAACATGATGGTGACCATCATATTAAAAAATCTCCTTTTTATTGACAATAAGAAAAAAAGGTATAGCTAATGTAGGTGATTGAACTGCAGCCTAATCCCATGTCAATGTCAGTTCCACTCATTTCAGGCTATACCTATTGCACTGATTTTCAATGAGCTGGTACTGAGGGATGCGAATACCAGTGAACAAATAGCATCATCTATTTTGGTTTTTTCCATTAATAATCTGTTCATAGCTTCCTTAAACACCTACCCAACCAGTTAATGTAAATTCTGGGGTCTTCCACAAATTTGGCTAATCTATAGCACTGCTGCTTTACTGCAATAGCACTGTTTGCGTATTAAACTCTAAAGGCAATGACTGTCCTTGAAGAACTTCAGCATTTTTGTAAATTGTATGAACATTGATGTAACTAGAAAAACAAGAGTTAAGTATTTGCACACAAAAGGAAGCAGTTCAACATAGCCTGAGAACTACAACAACTTTCAAAGCAAGGAGGTTTATTCTCAGTGGTTCTCCATAAAGATTACACAAGTTAAGACTATCACAAAAACAAAGAACTTGTTCAGCAAGGATACTGACTCCTTTGTACACTGCTCTAGGAATTAAAATTATAGTCAATATGCCTAATTTCCCTATGTGGTTTAGTTACAGTGAAGGGATAAGTAATTTGACCAAAGACACTTTGTATCATATAAAGAACACAATATTGAATTGAAACAATAATACTATTAAAATGAAAGCATGTGTTTTGAAAACTTTGGCGTTTTTTCCTCAAGGCTTTAGAGGTTTTTTTCAATAATTTCTAGTAATGAATCAAATTCTAATATTCAGATAGTACAGCATTTAATAGTCCTCTGGGGGACTATTGTTCATAAAGTAAACACAATTGAAGCTGATAATTTAACTTCAACACAGTCTTCTTTGGCTTGCTTGTTTGGGATCAAAGTGGTTATCCTGAGTTTAACTGACAAGCAGAAGTTCTCTCTTTTCTTTTTGTTAAGGAAGTTACAAATGTTTTCCAAGCATAGGTCCTTCACCGTAGAACTGATCTCAACTTGGGAAATAAGCAATATGGAGAAATGAAATATACATTAAAAATAGACTAAGTGACATTGCATAAGCGCACATGTGTTTCAAGTAATTGTGCCACCTTCAAAGCACAAAATGAGAATAGAATGAAAATGTGATACCTAGATGTGATATTTAATTAGCCATTTGTAGAGCACTACCCATAGCTGACTTCAACCTACCATCACTGTATGTGCTCTTTGTATTGCTCTTAACAGTGTTACAGACAAAGAAGCTAAGCTGAGGAAAAGACACAACTAAATAAAAAGACCTAAACTAACAATTTAATAAAACCACCCCTTATTCTCTCTGCCCCTCACCCAAAAAACCCCCACCTCAAAACAAAAAACAAAACACAAACTCTCTAAAAAACCACCCATAGGAAAAAACATAAGAAAGTAGGAGAGGTTTGAAGACAAAAGAAATAGTTACTTTTTCCAGGTATAAATCTCCTTCCTTCAGGTGATGAAGTACCCACATACATGGACATTCAATTAATTAATGATGCTGAAGAATAACTTATTATAGAATTTACTGTGCTGTTATATAACAGCGCATGTGTGGGAGTTAAAAACTGGATGATCCCAATCTGTTTTATACATAGAAAAAATACCCCTCACCAAAACCTAATTGAACAACATATACTGAACAGCAGACCTACTACAAGCATGGGACTTCAAGGTGAGTTTCTCTCGTTCTTCTCAATCTAACATTTGAAAACTTAATGCCTAATACAGTTTCCAGTTTCGTATGGCAAAAGAAGTTTGCACACAAATTCAGCCTCATTCATAACCTCTGGACTAATTTAGTTTTCAATTTGCTTCTGGCAGCATTCATATGACACTCACTGTTCAACGTCACAAAACATTATGCATCAACTTTCCAGGTTAATTGTACAAATTCTAATTTCTCACAAGGGAGCATAACTCTTTAGAATGCTCTTAGAATTGCTGTCTGCCCAGAAAACATTGCCTTGAGAATACCATCCATATATGCTTCATTACTTCACTCCATAGCAAAGTGGTTTTGAATTATTCCATTCTGAGTATGAGATCTGTTTATAGAACCATGGAATTTTCTTATTCAAATAAGCTTTTGTTCCAGAATCATAGAATGGGTAAGACTGGAAGAGAGTTAGATCATCTGGTCTAACTTCCCTACTCAAGGAGGGTCATCCAAAAGCACATGGCACAGGATTGCATCCAGGCAGTTCTTGAGTATCTCCAGTGAGGGAGACTCCATAACCTCTCAGAGCAACCTCTTCCAGTGCAAGGAGGAGAGAAGTGCTTCCTCACATTCAGGTGAAAATTACTGTGCATTAGTTTCTGCTCACTGCATCTTGTCCTATTGTTCAGCACTGAGCACATACTGGCTCCATCCTCTTAATACTCTCCCTTCAGATACTTAGATATATTGATGAGATCCCCTCAGTCATCTCTCCTCAAGGATGAATAGGCCCAGCTCCCTCAGGCTTTCCTGTTAAGAGAGATTCTCCAGACCCTTAATCATCTTCATAGCCCACCACTAGAACCACTCCGGGAGCTCCTTGTCTCTCTTGTCCTGAGGAGCCCAGAACAGGATACAGCACTCCAGATGTGCCTCACCAGGGCTGAGTAGAGGGGCAGGATCACCAAGCTTGACCTGCTGGCATGTTCTCCCTAATGCACCACAGGATACCTTTGGCCTTCTTGCCCACAGGCCACACTGCTGGCTCACAGACAATTTGTAATCCACCAGGACTCCCAGCTCCTTTTCCACAAAGCTGTTTTCCAGCAGGTCACTCGTCAGCCTGTACTGGTGCGTGGGGTTATTCTTCCCCAGGTGCAGGACCCAGCATTTCCCTTTGTTGAATTTGAGACAGTTCTTCTTTGTCCATCTCTCCAACCTGTTGAGGTCCCTCTAAAGGGATGCACAGCACTCAGTGGTACTGGCCATTTCTCCCATCTTTGTATCATCAGCAAACTTGCTGAGGGGCCATCTGCAAGTTTGCTGACTAGACCCTGTGCCACTGATTACAGTTCGCTGGGATTGAGGTGAGGCTGACTGGTAAGTAGTTTCCTGGGTCCTCCTTCTTTCCCTTGCTTGAAGACTGGGATGACGTTCGCTTTCTTTCATTCTTTAGGCAACTCTCCTGATCACCAAGACCTTACAAAGATGTTTGTGAACAGTCTAGCTATGGTGTCAGCCAACCCTCTCAGCACTCCAAGATGCATCCTGTCAAGGCCCATGTACTCATGGATGTCAAGTTTGTCTAAGGGTTCTGTAACCCAATCGTAGTTGAACAAGGAAACTGAACTTCTTTTACCCTGGGCACCTGAGACAGAGATTCCTTAGAGCTGGTCATGTCAGTGAAGACCAATGAAAAGAAGATGCTCAGTAGCTCTGCCTCTTCTTTGTCTTCAGTTACAAGGGCCCCCCTCCATTTAGTAATGGCCATATGATTAGTTTTCCTTTTGTTATTGATAAGCCTTTGAATAAGCCTTGTTAACATCCTTGCCCAGATTTAATTCCAGATGGGCCTTGGCCTTCCTTGTTTCATTTCTATTTACTCTGATAACCTCCCTATATGCATTCCAAGTGACCTGACCTTGCTTTAATGTCCTGTGTATTTCCTGCTTATGCTTGACAGGAATTTTTTATTCATTCACACAGGCCTCTTGACTGCTTTGCCTGATTCCTTTCTCATCAGGATGCATAATTCTTGAGCCTGGAGAAAGTGGTCCTTGAATATCAAGCAACTCTCTTAGACCCCTCTTACCTGCAGGGCCTATTCTCACAAGATTTTTTCCAAGAGATCCTTAAAGAGGCTAATGTTAGCTCGCCTGAGTATCATGGTTGTAATTTTACTTGCTGCCTTGCTTCCTCTTTATCCAGTGCAGAACTCCACAATCACATGATCCCCGCCGCCAAGGCTACTCCCAACCTTCACATTTCCAACAAGACTTCCCTGTTTGAGGTCAAGCAACATGCCACTCCTTGTGTAATCCTCTACTACCTGTTTCAGAAAGCTGTAATCAATGCTTTCCAGGAACCTCCTGGACTGTTTGTGCTTCACTGTGTTGCTTCTCCAGCAGATGTTAAGGTATTTAAAGGCCCTCACAAGAACCAGTGCTGTGACTTTGAGGCTGCTTCAAGCTGTCTACAGAAGACCTCATCCACCTTTTTTTCCTGATAAGCTGGCCTGCCAACAGTTACCCTTACGAGTAACCCCCTTTATCCTGACCCATAAGCTCTAGACTTACTCCTCACCTACCCCAAGTCAGAGCTGAATACATTCCAAGTCTTGCCTCACACAGGGCAATTCTGACACCATGCCCTTCCTGGTCTGTCTCTCCTAAACAGTGTGTAGCCCTCCATGGCAACATTCCAATCATGTGAGCTATCCTACAACCTATCCATAAGGACACTGAGATTAATATTGCAATTGATATTGATCAAGATGAGATCAATTTCGTATTATTTTAGGTGATTCTTATGTCATTAACACTTAAGAACTTAATGTTTCCAGCATCAACATGTGGTAAATCAGTGAGATTTCTATTGTATAACACCAACTTCTTTTACTAACTTGTTTGGGTCTTCACTGAGTAACTTGGTTTGGTTAAATAAAATCATAAACAACAGTGAATTTCTGGAAGATTCTGTATCAAACAAACTTTGAACTCAACACCATGCAACCCTCCTGTGGAATGACTCATTTTTCTGCAACGGAACAGAAGCAGTGCTGAGGCCGGAAAAGTACAATAAACAAGTAAAGGAAATAGCTCAATTACAAAAAAAAATCAGTCTCCAGTGCATCTAACTTCACAGAGATTTGTTCTTCATATGACTATCACAGTAAGTCCTGCTACCCTAAGTCATGCCGCACCAGCAGCTGCCAATGCCAAAGAGAATGTAATGAAAACAACAGTAATTATCAGTGGAGCAAAAAGCATGTTCCTGAGGTCCTCTTATGATACCACCTTCTCTTCAAATGTGTCCAAAAAATGCAATAAGTAACTCAGCAATGAATATTCACAGAAGCCCAATGTCTTTAACAACATTTAGAACAACAGGTGACTTTTCTGAAGTGACCAAAAGCACTGCAGCTACATCTACTTCCACAGTGACACCAAGTCATTCCACAGTCATCTATACTACTCTTGGGGTTTTAGTGCTTCCCAGTGATAACTCTTCAATCAACTCTTCATGTTGTTCCCCATCAGTGTCATTCTGATATCACCCATGGTGAAGCAGGACAGTCCTACTCCAAATTCCAACCCCATTCAGCAGACAACAAAGCTAAATCATAATTTCAGCAATCCTCCTATTGCATCACCTAATCCAAAAGATGCCAATGAAGGTAAGGATCTAACTAAAGTCCAACTGGCTTAATAAAATTATGATGCTGAAAACCCCCCTTTTTTTTAAATTGAACTGGAGGCTTCATGAGACGTGAACTTACAAGTGACCTAATACAGACTAAAACTAAAGCTCACCCAAAATAAAACATGTATTTTTCAAGTTATTTACTCTTTAATTCATTATTTAACACTTCCCAGAGTGGGAGAACCTAGTGACAGGCATTACCTATTTACACTGGAATGGACCTTCAAAGCAGATGTGCAGAAATTAGACTTAAAATATACAGCACATCAGCTTATGAAAGTTTAGAAACTTTTGTGACCAAAAATGACTTCTTATAAATACTTCCAAAAGAATTACTCATTGTGCATTTAATTACCAAGTTAAGTATGCGTGGGAAAACAACAGAACATAAAACTGTCACAGCGCTTTTCTATCCTGCTATTTTGAATCAGGTCTTCAGGAAAAGAAAAGGCACAGTAATTTTTTGCATTAATTAGCTTTCAAGCTTTTAACACAGGACTGAAAGTACAATTTGTACTAAGAACTGAAGGATCATCAGACTTTCATGTTTCCCATCATAGTTAATACATAGCTAATAATTGCAATGTACCTGCTTTTTAGATAACATTGAAAAGGAAGAAGAGTTGGAGAGCAAATTTTTCCAAGAAAAACTGAATACCTTGAAAAAGAGTTTTATGATTTTTGTGGGAAAATCTGGAAGAAATGCATTTATTCTTGTAATTGAACAGGTGCAAGAAGCATTACTGAATTTTTAACTTTGCACACACAAAAATTGAAATTCAGAGGCTGCAATTTTAACTGCTGGCTTAAATGCTTACAAATAATTGCACTCAAAGAATGATTACTGCTTATTTATTTAATTAAAAATAGTGGTCGATTCAGTAATTAAACCTGAAACCTTCTTATTTGACTAAGAACTCAGCTGCCTTTTCATTTTCCTAAACCCCTATCATTCCCTCAAACCTCAAGGATGTAGATGTCTGTTTTCTTTTACAAAAGCAGAAAGTTTCTGCAGAGAGGCTGGTTTACTCATAGTTTGCAAAGTGTTTCAGATCCCTGTTGAAAAGTCTCACTCACTGGTTTTATAGATTTATTATTTACACTCAACTGCTTCATCTTTGTTTCTTTTTCTCCCAGACAAAAACAACAAAGAAGAAGTAATAGTTGGCCTCACTGTAGGAGCCATTTTGGTATCTCTATTAATTGGCCTGGTTGAATACTTTATATGTGCTATGAAGAGGCCTGAGTCGTTTTCCCACAGATGGCTTCATGATGATACAACCAGTGAGGTAAGGCAGAGTACAAGTGTTTTGCACAAGAACATTTCTAATTTCTGTGCAGAGCTGCTTAAATAGTCGTCTTAGTGAATTATTAGGATATCAATGACTCCAGTCAAACTAGCTTTCAACTGACATTAATTTATTATTTTTAAATTTTAGCTTAACCAATATGCCTCTTAACTCTGTATCTCCTCCTTACAAGTAATTTTTTTAATCTCTGAAATATCAGGAAAATCATATCCAGTATCAGTGAACCTGTTCAAAGGATTGTGGGCAAGTTCAAAACTATAGCTCAAAAGCTCTGCCAAACCTTGATTAACTGAAAAAAAGCTAGTCTCTTTAGTCAGCCAATGTCAATTACAAAATTAAGGATGAAGCTACATCTGTTTTCAGAAGTAAAAATATTTTTAAGAGGTTTAAAAAAATGACTGATTTTGTCTTCTCCATGAATATGTAAAAACTGGTATTGAAGGGCAATCACAGTCCAAATATCTATATCATGGTCCTGGACCTTATTTTTAAATGTTTAAACAAATACTGAGAGGCCATACACATTTTTTTTCTCATAGAAAATAAAATCAAAATAAATTCTGACAATATGCCCTTTCCAGCTTAAATGCAAGAGCTGAAAGCTGCCAGAACATCAGATTAAGAAGCAGCTTTGAAAGTTGACCACCCATGTGGGTGCTGAATGGGTGTTGCTGGGAGGACATGATTTATCTTCAGAACATCATGAATCAGGGCCTCATCTTTTGCTCTCCTATATGTCAGAAAGCGGTTAGATGGACTTACATGTGAGGGACTGCTGAAGTAAACCACAAGGTACCCAGTACATAGTGATTCAAATCCCTCAAGCCATATATAAAGAAATGATTATGTTATTCCTTCAGTTCTTCATTAAGACAACTCTCTTGAGGCATATGATATGATGACAACATGATGACAAAACCAGCGCAGTAGACAAGATAGAGGACAACAATGCAGGGTGCTCATCTGATGGCATTCCAATGGCTGACATCACACCATCGCATCCATCATTGTAATGCTTGCTTCAGATTATATTCTTGCCTGTTATCTACACCCCTTTAATTTTTTCCAAACAACCTGGCAATTGTTACCTTACAGCCATTGCTGTGTAAACAATGTATTGAATACGTAAGGAAAACCAAAAGATGCACCAATATACAACAGGCAGGGTTCAGTAGCGGAGCATCACTCCTCTACTTTGTAATTAAATTATCAATCTATGTGTTCCCTGGAGGGATATTATACTTGCTTTCTTAGAAATAATATAGAGAAATAGCACCCAGGAAAGATTCTGCTTTGTGTAACTTTGGTCAACAATGTAACAGGCAAAAATTTGACTAGGATTGCAATGATATTGTACAAAAAAAAAATCCTCAGTTTAACTACTTGGAAGTGAAACTATTCTATCCAAATATAATTTCTGTCTGATAAACAACTCAGGTCATTATTTTCCCAAATTTACATTTGCACCTTCTTCAGTGAATATGACTAGAGTGATTAGGTTTACTTGGATTATTTAATTTGAATTACTTGAAGTTTGCTGGGGAGAATGGAATTACTGAGTAAAAGGAGCTACATCTAACCTTTGACTAGATGACACTGATTTAATATCACTATCAATGGGAAAAAAAGATGACAAGCTTCTATTCCTCTCTCATATGGATCTGTTGTTTGAATTGCAGGCTAGATCTGTAGAAATTATTTAAAATGTTTCAGTATAGATTAGATAGAAGAAATACTTAACATGAGAGAAAAGGAATTATCCCTGATATGTATATAGGTATCCTAAAAAGCATTGGCCAGGTCTGTCTACCTAAAGAGTAAAATTCTGGCAGTATGAAGCAAATAATTGCATAGTTTATCTGTTTGCAATTACCAGACATGTCTAAACAGAAAGAAAGAAACAATTGTAAAGGCATGGAATAAACAAAATAAAGTGCACAGAAAACAACACATGTGCGATATGTCCTTATTATTATGCTCTGCTAAAATGCTTTAATTAGTGTGGAGACTGTGGATCACATTGACAGAATTTAATTATCTCACTGTCTGTGAATGTTGCAATCAAGTTTTATTCATTATGTGAGTAAATTAAATCCCTATACAGCCCAGAGAGAAACTATGTCAGTCACACCAAATATGGGCAAAACAGGTATTTATTTAAAATATTAAAGATTTCAATCCGTATATGCAGTTTTGCCTTTCTTTTCAAGTTCAGCCATAAAAACAGCATATATCCCATTAATACCAGAACCTGATTTCTAACATTGTATCCAGCATGTTTGGTAGCAGACTGAAAATCTGAGACAGATTCACCTATATTACATGAGATTATCATTCTGATGCTTGAAATGAAGAAAAATGTAATGCTCAGCTTTCACCTTCTTTAGCCTATATAATGCTATCTTTCCTGTGGTAAAGCACTCTCATACAAGCAAATTCCTTCTTACACTTGAATATTGGTCTCAGATGAAAATGGAAAGAGCACTCTTGAAGAAGAACTTGAAGATAGAGATGAAGAGATGCTAAGAAGCTACCTGTGTTGTCTGCACTGTATTTTTAGGAATTTTTGAAAGTAATAATTAATAATTGGAAGGCAGTACTAGCAAGATTAGCAGTAAATGAAATATCAATGAGGCAAGTAATCAAAGTGTGCCCTTTACTTATATCATGTTAATTTTTAACAATCCAAACATAATTTTTGCATGTATGGGGATGTCTTCTGTTGTCCATGTAACTATTTGATGTATTGGTGTTGTTCGCATATTATTACTTCCTTTTACAATGCCAGCCTCCAAAATTTGTGACACTTCTTCTTACTTCACTTTAAGTTAGAATCATTATAACTTATTCATATACATTACATAAATAAAGCTGTAGTGTACCATTTCATTCAAAACTGTAAAACTCTGGCTTGAATGTAGACAGCTCTATGTATGTGAACTAGTGTAATTTTCTCAGTGTTTACACAAACATGTACACTGGAAGAATCAGCTATCTCTGGTTCTATTCTTCTTCCCTATTTCCTAGAAACAAAATCATATTAGCTGCAGTGAAACCTAATTCCGCCGAGAATGTCATGCTGGAACCATTAAATCTTTTATGGCACAATTACACTGACCTTCTGCAAGAGGCAAGACTGTTCTTCGTAACTCCTGCTCAACAGTGTCCTCTGTGGATATCCCCCTGCTTGACTTGGAGCCCCACAAAATGATGTGTGCAGTGTCAGTGTGAACATAATGAGAGATTCAGACTAAGAATTTGAATGTAAATACCTTAACTGCAGTAAGCACTTAATGTCAAACCTTTCCTATACTTTCCTCTAATTAGCTCCCGCAATAATGTTCTCATTTATTATACAGGAATCCTCTACAAGATGTGATTTTATATTGGCTCAAGATCAGTAGCTTAACCTATGTGTTTTCCTCTAAAAGAACTTTGGCCTGAATAATATAAAATTGAGGCTTAAAGGCACTTAAGACCCTGAACAAAATCATTATATTAGCCATAAAAGGTGTTAACCATTACTGGCATAGAAATTTAAGTTAATGAAAATGAAAAAAATTAGTTTGTGTGGCAACATCATTATCCTTCTTTAACTTTTATCAAGAGCTATAATCTCCCTTTGTCAAGTAATCATATAAAAGGGTCAGGTGAACTAAAAAATAAAAAAATTTAAAAATCAAGTAAAAATGTACTTACCCCAAATTGCCATGAAAATTGCAAAGAACACAGTCCCTCCGTTATCAAACAAATGTGTAACCTGAGTAAAAAATAAATGCATCAGGGAAAAATAATACTGCCACCTCATCTTTTGCCCCAAATAATCCCAGTGTACATAACTGGTGGCAGAAACTAAAAGCTAAGCATTCTTATAAGTACCCCTACTAGCACATTTCTTCTACCAAGATTTGTCAATGTCACACTCTGACTTGCAGTAGAATTTGAAATCTGCTGTTAGAGACTATCACTTCATGCATCACCAGTCATTTTGTTTCACAGACACTGAGCTGTTTTGTCCATATCCAGACAGGCTAAAATTTCATCCAGAATTCTTGTCATACGGTAGGTCAAACTTAACCATTCTATGTCAAGGTTTTTATGAGCTAAAAAAACCTCTTCACTTTTCTCCCTCTACATATTTACTGTCCCTTGATTCCATTTTGTTCTTCTACCTACGTATTTTGCAATTTCTCTGCAGGTAAAAATACCATGTATTTCTTTTTGCCAGACACCTCAGCTCTCAAACTGTTGACATTTTCCTTCTTAAAAGGCTTGTGCACCTAAACTCCAACAAATATTAAATTGTTTCTAAATCTCACTCTGCAGAAGTCTCCATAATTCTAAACTGTGAAGTTAATTTCTTCCATGAATGCTCTTCCCTTCGTTAGATTTACCCCTTATCTTAGTCTTAGTTGTAAGGTTTTTTGGTCAGAACAGCAATTCAGCTGACAAGTCTAATGCTTACGATTGAAACTAAGTTTTGAAATAGAAAGTACTTATTTATTTAAACTTAGTTCTATTTATTTGTTCATACTTACTGAAAATGAGTGTTGATGGAAAATTAGGTTTTACATGCCTTTTAAACACCTGAGTGGGTGAATTTGAGGTCTCACTTATGAAAACACCATAATTTATTTTACAAAAATCTGAAATTTCTAATATTCTACCCATAATATGAAACAGTATTTAGGAAGCTGATAAGATCAATGTCCTTTCAGTGAATTTAAGGTTCCCAATTTATAGCAATGTAATTTATCCAAGGATAATGGGCCTACATTTATTCTAATAAAAAGGTAGTTTAAGATGTTTCTGGCAATTATTAAGCAGGGCAGAGGTTTCAAATTCCCATTAAAAAAAAATTAAAAAGCACAAATAGCTACAAAATACTAGAGCAAATCAACTTATCATCAACAGGCATATGTTAAAAGAGGACCTGAAGAGAGATAGAAAAGGAATGAAAAAGTGGCTCTGATATGTATTGTCTGATATGTAAACCATACAGAAAATTCATGGTGCTTTCCCAGTATCTGAAATAAGACGAGAATATCTTGACATGGAATATAATTGAAAAGACTTCATTGGTGTTAACTCTCTTGCTGACTTAAGAACCAATTTTTAAGCTTTTACCATGAAAATAAGTCTGTTTTTATGCCAATGAAAGGGTGCAGGTAACCAGACTGTGTTTTGCTGTACTGTGACCTTCTCTTACCTGAAGTTACACTAGCCAGCAGGAATGTTCTGTACAGGTGTGCCAGGATTTTGGAGCTGACAGCCTGCCTCAGGCCAGTTACCTAATCTGCTCCTTAGAGCTGCATGCTGCAAGAACTCATCCTGCAGACAGATTTTCATTCTAGAAAAGGCTGGCATTACTACTTCTGCCTCAGAAATCAAGAAAACTAACTCATGAATGCAGAAAAAGTTAATAGAAACTGTTTCTTTCCTCTATTTTATTTCTTATGGAGTAAAATTATTACAATATTATGAGAATTTAATTAAAAACATATATTCCTCTGTATGTCAGTTATGTTCTTATTTTCTCTTTTTTTTTAAGGTTCTTAAATGGAATTGACTATTTGGTATTGGAGATGAATAAATCTAATATGTTGCCTGCCAGGATCATACAGTGGGATTAACTGTCAATCAATTATGTATTTTGCCTTTTTTTTTTTGCTTTTGCTTTCATAACGGAAAACACAAACATAATGGCTATGAGACTGAAAATGTGAGAGGTGAATAAAAGCAGCACAATGAATCTGATGAATATTATTAGTTTTGAATGCAGATGTGTGTGAGGATGTGATCTTGGATATCCTGCTCAAGAAAGAGTGCACCTTTCCAAGAAAACACAAAATGAGCCAACCAACCAACCAAACCTAACCCAGTGAAATTAATGTTGCTAAGAGTAAAAAATAAATATTTGGCTCCTGATTTGGCACTGTCTTGTTATAGAGTGTTTGGTTGAAAGCTTTATAACACCAAACTCAAAATTAAGACTTGCCTCTCTTAAAGGCTAAATGCATAATCTGAGACTGTTAATCAAGAAGGCCTCTAAGCAGAGGTGAAATATTGTAGGACTTTGTCCTGCTTAGTCAGTATATCTGACTGATGTTGTCATCATCATCAGCCATTCAACTTCTGTTCAGATATTACCTGTCTTTCCCTGAAATAATAATTATTCATTATTTATAAACAAATAAACTATAAACAAATAATAAACAGTGTGGCATTTTTAAATGGAACTGGGAAGGGATGAAAGAAATGGGCAGAAACAACAAGAAAAAAGGCATCTTCTGTATTTTGTCTCTAGCTTTGCAAAACCTTGGCAGAAAAAGCATTTGAAGAATATGATTTTTTCCAGCATTAATTTTTTCTGTCCAAAGTGATCCTCTCTAGGGAAATTTGGCAGATATTTAACAAAGAACCCCTGACAGCAGGTTTAATAACCTGAAACATGAGCACATGTCTTCCATAAATGAGGCAGGTCTCAGGACATAAACAAATTTGGGGAGATAAATATCACCTAGAGGAACTCTCTGTTCCTAATTAACTCAGTGTTTATGTACTCTACAATGAGCTACTTGAATGAGTAACGATTAAAACACTTATTCCCGAATAAGGGTGCTGATTCCTGAAATTATTCATGAATACCTTCCCTTGCTTATTAGCTCTTTGGTTATGTACAAAGTAGCTAGAGAAGTAAATTATGTTCCCACAATGACAAAACCAGAGGAAAATGCTTCCAAGCTCCATCTCAGGAACAAGAAAGAAGCAGGAAATGCCATTTTCTTTTCTAGAGGGCAGATCCTATGCCTTATTTTAAATATGTTAGTTCCACTTACTTACAGCACTAACAGCGCTTCAGAAAATACCACTGGTTTGAAATCAGACTGTATTTTTCTAACATTACAAATTGTTTTCATTTACTAATTTGGGTGCAAACACAGAGAAGTGCTGATGCACGTTTAGGTATTTGTTGCTCAACTTGAGCAACACTGTGGTAACTAGCAGAATCACAATCCCTGCCAGAAACCAGGCATTTCACAGCAAGAGGTAATGAGTGAAGCTGCTGTGAAGTTTTGTTTAGAGACATCACAGTGAGTGAAGGCATTATAACCTTTAGAAAAAGCTTCATAAAGCTATTTTTGGGGGTTTTTAAATTTTTCTTTGTCATTTTAGTGGCCAGATGGTAATCCTATTCTCCCCCCACCAGAGAGAATTCTCTCTTCCCTCGTTGGGGGTGATCCAGAACAGACAAATCCTGAAAGGAGACAATTTTTGTTTGTTTTCTGTGTTCTAATGCAAGGTTGATCAGTTTTTCAGAACAAAAGCACTGGCAGGAAAAGCTGGGAGCTTACATGAATTTCCATAATTGCAGACACAAGAAAAGAGTGCCTGCAATGATGGAATAAGAGTGGTTACTCCTTGTCTTCTCTGATTGTCCTCCAATGGTTTCTTTAAAGAATTGATTTGAATACAAATGTAAGTATGAATGGACTGACCCTTTTTTCCCACTGCAATGAATTATTCCCAATGTGACATTGTGTGGATTTGTGTGGATTTGGCATGGCCTGATTTTCTGGTAGCTGGGGAGGGGGAGGGGCACAGGGGTAGCTTCAGTAAGAAGATGCTAGAAGCTCCCACCATGTCTGACAGAGACAACCTCTGATGGCTCTGAAGATAGGCATGCTGCTGGCCCAGTTAGGGAAGCTGGTAACACTTCTGTGATGACATATTTAAGAAGCAAATCAAAAGAGCACACATGCAGGTTTTTTCTGAGAGGTGGGGAGGCACTGTAGCCACCACCATCCCCGTGCACGCCATGGCTGCTGCCATCCTGGTATGGTCCGCAGATAACCTTGCCTGCACTGCGGGCAGAAGGGCAGGGGTGGCGGTGGCAGCTTCTCCTTCCTTTGTGCTCCACATGAAAAGCTGGGGACAACATGCCACCACAGCTGCCACCATCTCGGTGCGGCCTGTGGCCAGCTTGGCTGCCCCTAGCTAGCCATGATGCAGGTGAAAGGGCAGGGGCAGCAGGATCAGCTTCTCCTTCCCAGTGCCCTGCATGAAGAGAGGCATAAATAGCACCAGTTCTACCACAGCTGCCACTGCCTGCAAAACGGTGGCAGGGCTGCCTGGCTGGCAGTGGAAGCATGATGAGCAATTCCCTGATGCAGAAGCTAGACGAGATCAACTTCTCGGTGCTGCAGGATCTTGCAAGAATATTTGAATTAGTGGAACTTGTTGACAATGGTACCTACAAGCAGCAATTTTTCTTCTAGTCAGAGAAAAAGAGGAAGTAAGGATACATGAGGGAAAAACAACATGGCAACACCAAGGTCAGTAGAAGAAAAGGAGGGTGTGCTGGTTTTGCAGGGAAGTGGTGTTATCAAGAAAGTTATAGCAAAACCAATCAGTGTCTGGGTTTGAATATTGAATACTCTGGTGTAGCCAGAAATGTGAAAGGTGACATGCCTCTGTGAACACACAGGAGTTAAAAGTCAGAGAATTCCGGGAAAAGTTCTCTTTTCCTTCCAGCCTGCACCATGAGCCCATGACTCCCGTATGCAGCTGTGGGAGGCTGTGTGACAGGGAGGGACTTCACAAATGCAGATTCCCAGACGGCTGCTTTTGTGAGAGTCAAAGGACACAAGAGGACTTTTCTTTCTTGTGGGAAGTTACCATAACATATCAAAAGAGACTTCTGTCTCTAAATGAACTGATGAAAGACTATTTTATAAGTGGTAAACCGACCTAAAGTTTCAAGTTTTGTCTCTATATGTCGTCTGTGAGAAGGGAAAGTAATCCTGTGGGGGAGGGGAAGTGTTTTAAAGGTTTTATTCTGATTCTTATTAATTTTTTTCTCTCTCTTGTAATTTTGTTAATAAACTGTCTTTTACTCTTTTAAGTTTTGAGCCTGCTTTGCTTCTCTCCTAATCCTATCTTACAGCAAGAAAAGAGCAAATAATTCTAGTGGGCACTTAAATCACTACACTAATTTTAGGAGACAGAAATTGGTGAACTGAAACCACTACAGAGGGGGAGAAGGTGCTCCAAGGATCAGAGCCAAGATTCCTCTGCAGTCTCTGGTGAGGACTATGGTAAAACAAACTCTGTAATGCATGAAGTCCACAGGGGATGCAGAGATCCATTTGCAGACTGGGGAAAAGTGTTCACACCGGAGTAGGTGGAAGCGAGAGAAAGCTGTGATCCAGTGGGAGACCCAAATAGAGAGAGAGAGCTCCTGCTTCCAGACAGAGAGAAGATGAAGACAGAGAGAGAGGGCCCTTCCTTCCAAACTAGAGCAGCCTAGCCTTTAAAGTCTGCACCCCGTGGATGAGTGACCCATGCCACAGCAGTTTTGGTAAGACTGGGAGAGACTCCACAGCATAGCAGAGAAAAGCTTTCTCTCCCTGAGCAAACAGAAGATGATCTTGGCAACAAACTGACCAAAACCCCCATGCCCTGTCTCCCAGTGCGGTTGGTGGAAAAGAGGGGCTGGAGGGGGGAAAAAGGTGGTTTAAAGGTTTATTTTACTTCTCATTATCATCCTCTAACTCTGTTAATAATAAATTTAGTTTATTCTGTTAAATTTGAACCTATTTTGCCCTTAGAATATTTGTTAACTCATGAGGCCTATGTTAATTTTTTTTCCCCTCTCCTGTTCCCAACTAGGGTAGGAGAGGGTAAGTGAAAACTTTTGTGTGTACCTGGCGTTTGGCCAGTGTCAAACCATGACAGACATTAAATGTGAAATTTGCATGATTTAAGCACATGATGTCAGTGTATATATAAATTCTTATTAACTGAGGATGTCAAAATAACAGTTAAAGGCATACCACAATTTCAAATATATTAATTTCCTGTTAAAAGTGCAGTGAACATTCTAAAAAGAAGCATATCTGGGATGGGTTGTATAGCTTGCATAATCCTATTTCAATTAAGAAAGTTTTACTTTAAATACACATTAAAAAAAATTAGTAAAAAAGAAGTTACAAAACCCCCTCATGGAGCTATTTTCTGTTACATAGTTATAGCAGTATTTAAAAACAAAAGCCACTTTTTCTTTAAGTACATTTCCAGTTGTATTTATTGCTGTTGTTACAAAATAGCCTCCTAACTTTCACATTGTAAAAAAGAAAATTAAATTTGTAAATGGTAAACATCAATAATTTTTAAAAATATTTGCACAGATAGGTTTGAAATGTTGAGTTTTACTCAGCATTGGTCCTATCTATAAGAAATTTTGACAATTAATACAAAATCCATTTTCTCTTTGATACTTCTGCATTTTTGTTGTAATGCCATGGCAAAGAGACAATCATGTTTAATAAATACAGGCTTCTGAGAAAGCTTTATTCTATGGGATAAAGAATACAAAGATAAAAGCCAAGGCTGCTTTTCCAGCATTATGAACATAACACACATCAAAATATATTGCTCACCTGCAAACACTACATGTATACAGAAGTCTTTATGATTATTTAAGTCTGAAGAATAGCTTCTTGCAGCAAAATATTTAATTGTATAAAATCTTTGCATTAGTTTGACAGAGCAAATCAGGAGCAAAACTTCAAATTAAGCAAGGGAAACAGAGTAATAAGATAGTTATAAAGGAAAGTAGGAAAAACCTTACAAAACATTGTATTATGAAGTCCTTACAGGAGATTTAATAAGTTAATGAAAATAATAATATATTAATAAGCAAATGCTTACAGAAAGCAATTTTAGAAAAAACCCAGATTATTTCATTTTATTAGAAAGATGAATTGCGAGGGCTGAAAACATTTGTAGAGAAACAACATGCTTTTCAGGAAACTTGGTTGAAACAAGGGCAGCCATTATACAATCAAAATTATCTTGATAATAATACAATAATTACCTTGGCATATATGCAGCTTTCGTTGAGCTTTTGTAGTGTGCAATTGCGTTCACACATAGGGCACATAATGGTTTCATTTGCCTCGCAGATCTCTTTGCTTTAGTATGAGATAGGAAAATAAAGATTACAAAAACAATTCTAGCATTCCCAAGATTTTCTGAGGTTATGCCACTTATGATCTCTGTTAACAAACAGAGAACATAAATGGCATAACCACAAAACTGGACAAATAAACTAAATTAAAAGTAAATATTTGGCTTGGAAATCTTAATCTCAAATCAGGAACCTGAATACTATGGGCCATAGAGTAGTATATAATATTTTTGGGCATCATGTTACAGTTCTCACACTAGCAAATTCTCTCCCAAATATCAGGAACAGAAAAACAAAAAATTGTTCGCTACCCTTCAAATGCATTTGTAGCCTAGTTTTCTAAATTATGTAGAAGTTACCAAACATTCAGAGGATAGACAACACTGGTACATCTACATTGATTTCAATCAAATGACGCCATTAATATCATCTGAATGTTTGTTCCACAGGACAACAGCATGCACACTTAGATCAGTCACATGTAAAAACTCACTAACGAGGATTTCTGGCAGTAGTATTTCAAGTGTCTGCATTTTTATTTTCTAAAAATGAATTTTTACAGATAGGACTAATAAAAACCCCTCCACTTTAATATCCTATTTTGGGGTCAATATCTTCAAGCCACATTCAGGTGTTTAAGGATCCTAAGATGGAAGAAGATGAAGTCACTGTTTTCACTGGGACCATTCACATCCAAAGCTAGGTGTCTCAACAAAGTACATAGCTAGGTGTCTCAACAAAGGCAAAACAGAACTAACAGAAGTGCAAAAATTAATTTTAAAGCAAATTTTAACTGCAGTGAGGTAAGCTTCCTGAAGAACCTCAGCAAACACCTTTCCCTATCCTTTAGCAATGATGACATGCCTGAAAATGATCCTGACACACTAGGGAAGTAGAAGTATAACACAAGCGCCAGGAAAGCCCAACTAATTTGTTTTAATAAGCATGACACTTTCATCTCTTCTTCTCATAAAAGCTGTATTTACACTTCTAATATTGCTTGGAAGATCATGCTTATTTCCAAATGAGTGCATCTATTAAATACTTTCTGGCATAACAGTAAACACAAATAAAAGATTAAATGTAAGTATTAATCATTGGTCATATTTCATGTAACACCAGAATCACCACGTCACTGAAACTATAAACAAAATGTGAACCTGACAAAGAAATCATCCTGAGTAACTGTTAAGCCAGAATGAGCACACCCAGTCGTTTCAGAGTCGCAGGGTAACAGAAATTTTAGTGTGCGTCACATCAGAGAAGTTTCTTGCTTACATTTTCATTCAAATTATTAAATGCGAAAAATCACATTTTAACCATATTATAATGGTTTGTCAATAATGGAAACTGCTATCAATTATAAGGCCAAAATGTACTGTACTTTGAATTTAAATTCAAGATGATAAATACAATATTTTCTCCGAGTTAAAGTGTTGCTTTGCTATATATACTGAGTTAAAGTGCTGCTTTGTTTTTAATAACACACGAAGTTCCACAAAATTTCACTGACAGTGATAGGTCACATGCTTGTGCACTACTTTGCAAAAACAATGACATTTGTTACAAAGTGTTTGTGACAGGTGCCATATAAATTGTTACTGCAACTCAAATCTTCAGTAGAAGAGCAAAATAAGCTTCTTTGTACTGTTTTCACCTATATATCTGAAATCTGTCTAAAGCACATGTCAAAGCAAAGACAGCTCAAGCTATGCTGTGCTCATGCCTGGCATTTCTGTTTGACTGACAATAAAGGAACAACTTATAATTAAGGATATCTATAAACATATTCCAAAACAAACTCTTTCAAACCATCAGATTTACTTTTATAGAGACTAACTGACTTGACATCTAACTTGAGAATAAAGATAGGTAATAGATATTGCACCTAATTTGTTCATAGAATCCAAATGATGGGATTGCTATAGGACTATTTAAGCCCTTCTGCTTGACTATAACTTCATATTTCCTCCCATTTAGCTCACGGAGGGCACTTGGATCAAAATCTATTCAAAAGTGTATGAAACAAATACAATTCATGTTCTCCATTTTTGTTTCTGCATGTCCAAATTCTATTAATATAATCCAAATGTCCCAAGAGCAACTATTGAGTTTCTTCAACAGAAATTCTCTGAACTTTTCTCTTGGTTACCTTCTTTTCACAATGGAATCCTGCAATGAGCTGCCAACACTATAAAGTCACTACCCTAGGGGATCTCACTGCTGCCTTATGGAAACCATAATACTACTAAGCTTGATTCCAAACCCATGCAAGACAAAGAACATCTTCCATTTCAATGTGCATTTCAGTAACATTGCCCAGCTTACGCAATTATTTTGTGTCAGGAAAGAGAAATGCGTAGAATGGAGAAACTTCTGTTTCTAAACATGGGACAGATGCATATTTTCTCATCATAGTGTCTAGTGTCTGATACCACAGTGTTCAGGATTTCTGTCTTCCCATCTCATGTTCCTCTTCACTGTAAAATACATTTAAATAATCAAATTATTCAATCAGACCTGAAAGTTTATTGTTTCTCTGAAACTGTAATTGCCCAAAGAAGATACACTATGACAAGAGGCAAAAGTCAGTCAGTATGAGAGGGTGTGCTGGTTTTGCATTCATTGAAGCAAAGCTGCGGCAAAACCAATCAGTGACTAGCTTTGAGTATTGACCACCTGTGGAACCAATTAAAGAGCTGGATATGCCTCTGGGACTACACAGGTTAAAAATCAGGAAAAATCTTGGGAAGCTCTCTTTTCTTCCAGCCTGGCAATAGGTAACTGGGTGCCAGCGGGGTCAGCCCTGAATGGCCTGCAGCTGGAGTTGGGTGTGGCTGGGGTCCCCAGGATCCTGGTGCAGCCCTGGTGCAGCCTGAATTTACCACCTTCAGCCACTGCCCAGACCAAACCATCATGACCTCTGCAGGCTTGGGTGAGATTACCTCTTTCCTTACACAGATAAAACTTGCAAAGCACTAATCCTCTTTAAGTGAGAGTAAAGGACAGAGTGAAGACACATAGGGAGACAAGATGAAGCCATCAAGGTTAGTAAGGGAAGAGTCAAGGCCTAAACTGAAAGAGAACGAGAACATGCCTTAGTTTTTGGATGAAGTTCTTTTGTAAACTATGGTAATGGACTGTGATATATTAGAATATCCCTTTAAGTCATGGAAAACATGGATGGGAAGATGAGAATGTTCAGATTGCAGATATGAGCAAAAGTATTTGTGGCAGACTAAGTAAATATTGAAGTAGCTGTGGTTTTATGAGAACTTTGAACAGAGAGATGAGATGAAGATCTGCCCCAGGAGGAGGAGACCTCTGTTCCCATAATAGACAGCTATATCTCTCTATATCTCCATAATCTCTGAGATAAAAATTGATCTCAGAGAGAGATGAAGAGAACCTTTGCTTTTGAACTGCTCATCTTTAAAATGGTACCCCATGAGTTTACATGACCAATATGCAGCTGTGGGAAGGCTGCATGATATGGGAGGGACTTCACAAATGCAGATTCATGGGTGGCTGCTTTTGTGAGAATTAAAAGCCACAAGAGGACTGTTTGTCTTGTGGGGAAGTCTCCATGGCAGACCAAAAGAGACTTCTCTCTCTAAAAGAACTGATGAAAGACTATTTTATAGGTGATAAACTGACCTAAAGTTCCAAGTTTTGTCTCTATACGTGGCAGTAAGAAAGAAACTGTTGGGGGAGAGGGGAGTGTTTTGCAAATTTTATTCTGATTCTTATTAATTTTGTTCTCTCTTGTAGTTTTGTTAATAAATCTTTCTTTATACCTTTTAAAGTTTGAACCTGCTTTGCTTTTCTCCTAATCCTATCTCACAGCAGAAAAAGTAAATAATTCAAGTGGGCACTCAAACCACTACACTAATTTCGGGAAAATAGAAATTGGTGAACCTGAAACCACTACAGGAGTGATATTTGCTCCCTTTTGGTGGTACCCTTCCTCCTTTTCCATTTCCAACCTGCCCATGGCAACCAGAGATGAACTACAGAGACAATCCTTCTTTTACACAGAGGGCAGAGACTCATGGCCCTGTGCTGAGATGGGCTCCTGACATAGGCTGATGCATATATATATATATATATATATATATATCTCACATGTAGTATATATTTATATAACATTTTAATATGTATATATAAAGACCCAACTGCTAGCATAGAGCAGAGACAGGCACTTGGACAAGTCATAAACAAGACAAACTAATTCTTAGACATCATTCTGCATCACCCTCAAATTATTGCTGCACAGAACCTATGGCAATGTTTGATTCTATGACAATACATACTCCAGTATTTGCTCATTACTTCTCTAGTGAAATGGTGCTGGATATCTGGGAAAAAAAGAGAAAATTATCATGTCCTGCCTGCAGTCACTAGAGGTGGGCTGATGGCAGCTCCTGCATCTGAGAGATGAAAGCACATCACTGAGCAAAGTATCCTTCTGCAAAACTGATTTGATCATTTGTTAAGTTCAGATTTTGTAGTACACAAGACAGATAAAAAATAGGGCTTTTTGATGGAATTTATCATACTTAAATCAACACTTCCTAATAGCCATGGATTCCTCATAACAGGTGTAATAAACTTGTTTCACATGAAACAGTGTTCACTGAATAATACTGAATCTGGGGCAACATACCAGTTCTGATATTGCCATAATGCCTTAATATTGTGCTTAAATTTCTAATTTCCACTGGGTTTCCTGTGTCTAGATTTTTTAAAGTAACACACCCAATTCTGTTTCTTTCAGATCGCTGCGGAACACTGCATTTGTGTATGGTGGTAGCTGCGGTGCTTAAAATCAAATGATAGATTTTAAAACTCTTACAGATGCTTATCTAGAATTTTCTTTAAAAGAATGCAGAAACACCAGATAAATAATCTCTCAGTCCCAGACTACAGCAAGAATAAGAACAGGTGTGCAGTCCATCTACCTGCTAATGGATGGCTCCTGTCTGCTCTAGGTACAAAGTTTCTGTCTAATCCTTACTAACACGTTCCAGGCTAAGTAAAAAAATATGGCAAGGAGTAGCATCTTTTATCAGTGGCCTTTAGAATTGCCTAAGTACACAAGGTGATACAGAAAACATCTATATACATTTTATCAGGTCAGGCATAACCAGCTTGAGTTACACATTTCACACATGTTCTTACTAACATGGTTGTAGCAATGCACTGACGTGACAGTATTGTGTCATGACTTATCAGAGGGACTGCATAGATTCACACAATCAAAGGCAGGTAGCACCTTCCTCACAGAATTAACACCCAGACTACAGATGTGGGGCTGCCACAGAGCACATGGTTAGGACTTCTGCAATAACCCCTCCTGTGACAGTATTTTGAAATGAACACTGGCTAATGATAGCTATAATATAATATATGAATATTCACCTTCCCTTGTAGGCATATGAGGCTTATATGGGGGTTTATGTAACTTTCAGTCTCTTGTTTCTGAAATAGAGCCTGGAGACCTGGGGCACACTGGCACTGTGCATAGCACAGCACTGAGGTGCCTGAGGATGAGACTCAATACAATCAGCCCCCACAGGGACAAACTCATATGTGTTTTGTCTGTGTTTTGTCTGCAGCTACTAAGAAGCAGCCAAGGGAAAAAACTGAGGACAGAAACCCTCAAAAGCTAGACTACCTCTGTGCTCATGTGATTTACAACACCCTGCAACCTTCAGCAAAGAAGATAACTGCCTTCTTCTGTTAAACAGGAGTCATATCTTCAAATCAGCCTGGGAGAAGCATAGGAGGTGGTTGTCCTGTTCTATTCTGTGCGGGTGCAGCCTCACCCCATATATGGCTTGTTCAGCCTGGAGAACAGGAGACTGAGGGGAGATGTCACAGGAATCCCTCTGAGGAAATGTCAGAAGAGGATTAGGTTTGATGTTAGAAAAAGGTTTTACAATCACAGGGCATCTGAGAACTGGAACCAGGAAAGTAGTCACAGTACCTAGATCGACAGAGTTCAAAAAGTATTTGGACAATGATCACAGGCACATGGTGGGATTCTTGTGGCTGTCCTATACAGGCCCAGGAACTGAACTTCAATGATCCTAGTGAACCCCTTCCAACCCAGAATATTCTATGTTTCTATGATATAAAAGCACACAATAGCTTACCATTTGAAAGACTGAAATTATTAGAAATTTTGTTCTTTCTCTCAGGGAGTTGCCAATGACACACCTTTCTCTTCTACAAGGAAGAAATACTAAGCTATACTTCGATAATAGATTATGGTCCCTTGTTGCCCCTTTGTTGGAACTGAGCCATTGTACATGTGACAAATACAAGATTGACAGTTCAACAGCTGTGGTCCCTGTGCTCTAAGAATGGGCTGATCCTCAACTTTAGATCCACTGCATTTTGAAGATATATTGAAAAACAATCCTAATACAGAGAACAATATCTTAAAGATAGCATAATTCCTGGCTATTAAGTTTATTGCATTTAACTGTATTTAATGTGGTTTGAATTCGTATAGTTTCTCAGGAGTTTGCTGTACAAAGCAAGCTTAAAAAAAGGTGTTCATTACAGCACTGTAGAATATAATAACTCACTGTGAAATAGAAGTTAAAGAAAATTTCTTAGATCAAACTTGAATATAGTCTTGCTCAAAGCCAGAGAAACAAGATTTTCTATGAAATCTGACTCCAAGTATGCACACAGCCTAAGCACCCAAACTGCTTGGAGCAACAGCTGCAGTTGTAAGAGCACTGATACTGATACTGTCTGAGAACATCTAAAGGACTACTTTGTAATACGGTGGATCCTCAGAGAGTTCCTAGAAGTACAGTAAGCACTTAAACACCCTCATCACAACATCTAAATGGACGTAAACCCATCTCAGAGCAAAATCACAAAAGTGGGAAACTTGAAAACTTGCTTCATTTCACATGGCTGTAATCTCCCTGAAGCTAAGTCTCCCGGCTGCAAGTTACATTGACACAGATAAAGATTTTGTTAGACTCCAAGTTGACCACTATTAATGAAGAAGGAAAAAAGACATAGGCAAAAGTTGAAGTTTAGTAACTGTACTACACTCTGGAAGTTATAGCAAGATGGAGGTAACGAGGGGATATGTCTGTTTTTTCACCCATTAGCCTTAATTAGATGAACAACTATTGCAGTATCTGCAAACGAGAATTGGTCCTTACAGACTGGTGTGTTTTTCCTTAATGGAAATCACTGCAGATGCAGTGATAAGAATGCCCACTGCCAGTGCTACACATCTGGCTTGACGCAAAACAAATATACAAAAGTGTAAATACTTGACTCAAATACCCAATATTCTATTTTGGTTATTTTTACATTATTACCATATCTGCAAAACATTTAAAAGTATAGTAATCTAAGTTGTGCCAGACTGTTCTTAATTTTCAACTGGCTATTACATATTATTAAATAGAATTTTACCTTACTTGGCTGGAATCCATAGTAAATAATCCATAGAGGAAAACAAAGAGCCCAACCAGGGCAGCAGGAATAAGCATTCCAGTATACCATCCCAGCCAGGCAAAATACAGTCCAATTTTTTCACCAAAGTATCGCCTACATGAAAAGGAAACACATATATTGTTTAAAACTAAATTTTATGATGACTTCTATCTATCTCTACTGTCAGAGTAGTAGAATAATTCTAACAAGGATCTACTATAACATGTTCATGGCAAAATTGTCACTTCAGCAAATGGGTTTTTTTCAGGCTAGCATAATATTTTAGTGACACTCATTGCAGATTTATGAGGACAAGGATATAACTGTAGTGCCTCTGTAATTTTCATGTCCTTGCAATGTCTAAGTAGATGGACTAGTAACAACATTATTAAACATAGGATAGATAGACAGATAGATGTACACAGACACAAAAAATCTGGAAAGGGATAAAGTTAGTATGACCTAAGTATTCAATTAAAACAAAATTAGTTAAAAAATATTATCTAATTATCTACTTTATGGTATATAATCAGATAATATGACATATTTCAAACTACTATTAGAGAAAACAATGCTCTGAAAACACAAGCTGAAGACTGAACTTTAATTTTTCAAAACGTGGATATCAATTGCTAGAACAGATGAAATAGCAGTGATCAGAAAGTCAGTCAAGGATGACACAGCATAAAATCGGCACATGCTTAGCTCCACCAATAATCGGTTATGACTCAGATCAGGAATCAAAATTTACAGCAAAGAAAATGAATTATTGGTATCCAATGTCAGAGGAGGAAAGCATGAAACCCAAATACTACCATTATTTAACTTAAATTATGTATATTTCTCTATTTTACATTTGGTAACCTGTGATGCTAAGTTTAAGACATATAAATAAGAGTTTATTTAAAACCACACAGAAAGGTTAAAATGGGGTTGCATTTTAAGTCCTCTGCATCTGGTAACTCTGACTGTCCATGTGGATAAGAGTCTACTCTCAAAGGTGCTCTCACAAGTGGAAAGTTTCTCTGATAGCAGACCACATTATGGGTTTGTATTTTAAGTTTAACACTGCAAATTCCTGAGCAGTTGGAACTACATGTACTTTATGCAGACTCATTTGGAATTAACCTACAAAAGGTCACCCAAAAGAGGCAACTTAGAGACCTCCAGCCTTATCCAATAATAGGGCATATCTAAATGTTATAGGAAAGCATAAAGCATAATTTATGAATACAATTAGCACACTGTTGAAAGGCTTTTTGTATCAGAGAAAATCTTCAAAGTGGGAATACCTGATTAAATCAAGAGGCTGGTACTTGTACCACATTCCCCATCGTGCCCAACGCTCATACAAGAGGTGTCTGTGATTCTGTGCTCCATGTGTTTTGATGGGATGTCTGCTTTTGTGACTTCCCTGAAAAAAAACACAAAGAAATGTAAGTACATTACTAGGCTCTATGGAAAATTTGTACGTTTCTTAGGTATTTTTTCTATAATTTTAATATAAATGTTCTTTATATTTAATAAATAGGTCTCTTATTCTGGGCACATCTGGAACATGTCATCAGGAGCTAATGTAAGCCCAACATAAGAGACAGGATTACATACACTTCTGAAATGGCCAGTTTCTCTAATGACTGAAACATATTAATACAAGACTTTAAAGAAGTACTCAATTCTTTATATGACCTCAACATTGTTTCTATTTTGCTAATAGATACCTACTTTTATGCTTTTGCCCATTTAAATTTTTCAAAAAATTCTTGTATATTTTTATTTCTTCTATAAAATTTTTGAAATTTCTAGTATGTCAGCTCTCTTCTCCTAGACATTTTCTATGACTTTCTTGAAGGTATAGATAAAAATATTCTTTCTGTGGTACATACTTTCTAAGATGAAGGAAACAAAATTGGCATTATTTGGAAGCTACATAGGACTCTCAAGGCATTAAAAGCAAAACAGAGCCAGTCTGATCCAAAAAGAGTCCTTCCAGGCCATGTATGACATTTACAGACCACCTAACAGACTAAAAGAATAGCCACATGCTTGGTAGTTAAAAGGTAACAGACAGATTTGCTAGAACAGTCTTAAGCAGAATCTCTTGCATTTGTAATTTTGCTCCAATTCTGAAGTAGGACATATCACTTAGTGAACTTTTTCCCCACAAAACTTCCATCACTCAGCTGTGGTAGAGAAAATATTTCATCAATTGACTGCAAGTGAGCCAAGTCATTTCTTGTGAGGAGAGCAGAGTTCTCCAGTGCTGTGCTTCAGTTAATGATCAGACAGATTCTTGACCCTGGTAAATCTAGGTAACTAAGCCATTTAGATTTTTATTATGCAATTGAAATCTTGAGCATTCCCCACAATTCAAAGAACACCATTTACTTGTTGCAATCTGCTGATTCTCTGACTTAAGAATGAATTAAAACCAAAGCTAAACACAGCAAAGAGTCCAAGTCTACTCCTTCCTCCTTACAGTCAGCAAAGCAGCATACCAAAGATGTTAACACCGAGTGTGACCTTTGCAGCATCTAGGAACACCTAGGAAGAGAACATCAACTTATTCTCACAGTAGGCTGGATAAATGACTGCAAAGCATTACCCAGTATTACATGTTTTAATTTTTTTTTTCCTGCTTCTTTCTTCACTGTTATCCATAAAAGAGTTCAACTTTCAGCATCCCCACTGGGATAGAATTTTCACTCTTATTTGTTCATGTGGGAAAGAAAAAAAAATAAAAAAAATAAATTGAGTGTTCAACCACTAGCCCTTAACATCAGCCAAGCAGCAATTAAGATGAGTGGCTTAAAAACATGATTTCACCAATTTTAACTGAGATGTGGAAACAGTGCCATATGCCATAACAAAGGAACATATAAAATGGATATGACAGCATATCTTTGATGCCAAAGAAAGCTTCACAGGCTTTTCTGGTTGCACAGCCAGCTTTTCCCTGAAGTCAATAATGCACAGCTGAAGCATTAACAATGATGTTATATTATTTATCTAAAATACTCCTTCTCTGCATTCCTAGTACTTAATCATTAAAAAACTACTTTCAGCCATTTGTAAACCCTTTGAAACACAAAACCAAGTCACAATATTCAGCTGAAACTCCCAGAGTTCAGAGCTGCAATTACCATGTTCCTGAGAGGATTTCAAAGACTGAAGATGTGTGGCTGGCTTCTTCTTTTCAATATCAAAAGATTTTCTGAAAACCCTCTTAAGTCATACACAGGTTTTTAGTTTATTTTGTGGGTTTACAGTCTTTAGTTGACTTTAAACTACTACAAAAAGTATTGTCAAGTATTAATTATCCAGAACTATTCTGAAAGTACTAAACACCAAATAGTTAAGCAGTCTCTCTAACTGTGATCAAATGGCCAAACTACTAGAAAAACAGAACCTTTTATAGGTGGTAAGCAAAAATAATTTAATACAACTAATTGGAACAATTTGGAACAACTGATACTCTCCTTAAGAACTCATCAGGCAATGTCCAGTTCATAAAAATCAGAGAAGAATTATAATACCCTAGTCCAACCAGAAAATGTTCCAGGATGTTATTATAATATCCAAATTATCTAAGTACAGAAAATTTTAAAAGACAATATTAAAGTAAAACCTATAAATAAAAGAAACATCAACAAATTACAATATGAAATTAAAAGTTTGGAGGACAAAATTAAAGAAAGATTCCAAACCTAGTGGTTGCAAGTTTTAATTTAAATATGAAACTAAAAATCAAATTAACTAGGTTACCTCATGTGGTGGGAATGCTGCTTCATATGTTCCATTATTTAGTAACCTATTAATACCTAAAAAAACCAAAAAAAATTAGTTCTGAATATCAATTTTTATACTTTTTTTCAAGTAGTGTTTTCAAGAATTTTCAAGAATTTTTTATATTTGGAGAATGTAACTTAGTGTTAAATGATAAGAATGCTGCTAAAGATGACAATCAATAATCTCACCAACTACTTCAGCAGGTATTGTGTATCCTTCAAGATTTCTGGGTCTGTCAAACTAGACAGCAACTTGCCAAAGCGCCAAAGTCTGCAACCTTTCTCTCAGGGTTGAGCGCATGTGAGAAGATAGTTTCATTCACATTGTATTCCTCAGAGCATATAATACAGATTTTATGGGTGACCAGATGATCTGATATACAGAGACAGTGGTATGGATAGGCAATCCTTGAGGCAGTAAAAGCCCTGCAGGGTTAAAAGCTAATGTGGTATTTTTAAATATAAGCCAGCTGACAACTTCATATCAGAGCAGTGCTCTGGGCTAGAATGACTACTGCATTTTGGATCAGTTCCTAGAGTCTTCCTAAAACCAGGTTTGTTGTACTAGCACAGCATATTATAAAAAATGAAAAAATAAATATCCAATATTAGGTACAATAAAAAGATTCAATAGCCTTTAAGAGCAGACCTGTAGCCAAAAGTTTCCCCAAGAAACAGGTACGTATGATGGAATACAGATTTGCCTCTTCAAATATACAAATTATACTAATCTCATAATGAAATTTGCCATCATCAGCTGCACAGGTGTTAGATATGAACACTTTCCCTGTTTTTCTTACTATTGCTTTTATTCAGAAACTCACGCAACAACTTTTTGTAATTGATATCATCCAAGCCTCTGCATATTTAATCCTTTATTTAATTGCAGCAGAAAAAATAGAAAATCATGCATACATCCCCTGGTCATTGAAAATGAAAATGGGTAGTTAGACCTAAAAACTAACACTGTATTATGAGTGTTGATATAATCCAAATTTAGCCTTCAGATCAACTGTCTCTGAGCTACACAGAGAACTCAAATAAATCAAGTGTAGCATGCATTGATTCTGTTGGACTGTAACGGATGGATAATAGCTGAAATACTAGGATCAGTCCTTCAAAACACTGTCAGCTTTCTGAGGTATATGTAACCCTTACTGTGGCTCTCAATAATGTAAAGTTACGATAATCTCTGCATTTTATTTTAATGAATGAGTAATTAAGTTAAAAATATTGCAGATTTTCACTGAGATATTTAGGTAGAAAATGATGGGTCATTGTTTCAACTTTGTTACTGTATGAATGAAAAGATTTCAAGAACAGGAAAAAAATTAACGGAGTTTATTCAAATGATATTTTTTCCAGCAATTAAAGATGAAAAATTTTATAGCTTTGGGTTAGGTAAAAAATACAGAATTCTCACCCATTTTGGATTTCCCATCTTCATACTTAGTTCTCTGTAGCACATGATGCACAATTCTACTTCTTGTGGAATTGCTGAAGAAGCTGTCTTTGTTGTTTATCGTAAAACTATTAAAATGATTAATTTCTTAATATTCACAACAATGCACACAAGTTGAAACATAGCTGAATGAAACATTTTACAATGATTTATTGGATGTTTGCATTCCTGAGACACAAGATTTTACACCCTTACAGCAGGCCCAATAAAGTTATCACAGATTATTTTTGGGAAAACAAAACTAAAATCAAACCCAAAATATCCTACTATCTAGTTAATTTTGATTCTGGATATAATTAATTAATTAAAGATCTTCAATTACAGTAGTGGCCTTAAATTCAAATTACTTATGAGTTGACAGTAGTCTATGTAGTGGAACCACCCTACTGTTTAAAAAAACCACAAAAACCATGCACTGGAGATGAAGACTTGGGTAGCAGCTCCACAACCATTTTCCCTTAGAGGATCCTAGGATGGAGCCAAGTAAAGCATCCTTGGCCAGATGGCTCCATTCTGGACACCAGAAATCTGATATGTTTCTTCCTGCTCAGCTGTGCCAAAAGTGATATTATTACAATTAATTACATCAGATGAGCTGATTGAGATGAAAACACCAAAAGCAGGGGATTGATCCAGTGAGTATGATAAGTTACTGAAAAAAAAAATTGAATTGAGATTATAATACAATTACTTTGTTTTTCTGGGATAAAGTCAGTTCACTACCATTTAGCTTCTTTACCAAGCAGAAAATCCTGTTTATCTTCATTCATATTTCTACTTCAATTTTTCTCTCCTAAAACAGTTTTCACAAAATAACTTTAAAATTAAGAAACTGGATTTTAAAATCTAACTTATAGGTACTGAAAAAATTTATGTCACAGTTTAACTACAGCATCGTTAACATGCTGATTTGAACACATATTGTTTTGTTGTATATATATTTGTATTTTCAGAAGCAAAAGACCTTTTAAAATGCAGATCTGATAAGAGAGAAAAAATATCATCACTGGTTTTAGCTTGCTTCTGGTGTTCCAAATTTCAACAGCTGCATCAGGTTTTGCCTAAGTAAATTAAGTAATAAGTGCAGAAAACTCGAGCAAGTATTTGCATTTTGTAATCTAAGGGAAAGAAAAACCAAAAAACTTCTAAACTAAAATGGCAACATTCATTTTTCAGTGAAATTTCAGATTATGTTACTGAGTGACCATCAAATAGCTAGTAACACAGAGCAGATTTTCTCTTTAAGAGAATAATATCAAATATGATACTTGGTATTGCCAGTGACCATCTGTTAGCAGCTCCTCTATGGCACTTGCTTAGAAGTGAGAAAACAGAAAATCCTTGTGGTCTTTGGCACTGCTTTTCCAACCCCAGCACTTACTGGTGTATGCGTGCACGGCTAAAGGGTGCTGTGTAGCAATCTGTTTCTTCTAGATCAGGCAGGGCCTCCTTATCAAGCTTCATTGGATTTCTCGGCAACCAACTTTTCAGCTCTCTAATATTCCTCTGCAAACTGAGACAATAAGAAGTCAGATTTACATGCTCTCAATTCCTTGTTATTTCTATCTCCAGCATTGCATATTTAGTGACATCATACTAGAAATGAAATTAAATAGCAGCAGGAAACTTCCACATTAAGTAAACAAAAGAAAATAAGGAGTTAAGCAAAATGAACAATATTTATTTGCAATCCATCTTGAACATTTTACTTGAGTAAAACTCATCCTAAAATTAGCAGGATTATGGCTCAAAATGGGACTGCAGTATTGAGTCTGGAAAATTAATTTTCCAAGATATCTCATCTGGCAGAATGGATGCTTATACTTTAGTGAAGATCATATCTAGCCGCACTGAACAAAGCAAGTGAAACTCCTGCCCGCTTTCTTGCCCGGCAATGTGGACACTAAAAGTCATAAAATTTTTAAGTAAATTTGAAAGTGCTAAGGACTAGAATATGGTTTTCTGATTGCAACAAAGTTTTCCCCTGCAAAAGTTTCTTAAAAATCCAAGAGCTGATATTGCCTTATGAAACAGTATACCTAAATATCAAATAAAATAAAGGATATCTTACACCAAAATGGTTATGCAGTATTTAAGCAAAAACCCCTAGACACGGCTTCCTCCAGATTCCTAAAAGTTGATACTACAGAACACAGAACATCAATGTTGTCTCTTCAACTAAATTATACACTGGCAACTTTTTTTTTTTTTTTCCTCTCTACTGGCACCTTGCCTAAATGATGTCTCAGGACATCATTTATCCATGAGTAAATCTAGTCAAGTGCAGTTAATTTTCATGCAAATGCTCACTAATTTTGCACTCCATGCTCACCTATACTTTTTCATATTCAACTGCAATGCAACATGGTTATTTAAGGAGTAGATGTCAAATTAAACGTTCTATATCATGACACAATAAGCACATCAGAGATTCAGAAAAACCCTAAATTTGAGAAAACCATTCCCTAAATAGAACTTTTTTCAGTGGCATTTGGGTTCTACTCAGTGAATATGCATGATATATAAAGCATATATATTTTATACCCACAAGAAGTGTAAAGTTAAGCAACAAATTTTTTTCTCTGAGGTGAATACTTCATTGCCTTTGCTAAGCAGAAGCACAGCTACACATTTCATAACGTCTACAGTAAAAAGTTATATTTCATGATGTTAATAATAATTCATAATATGAATGAACACGATTTCACAATGTTCACAGTAAAGACAAATAAGTGACGATATGGTAAATTGCTCTCAGGCAACAAAGTGACCCTTGTGACACTTCTTATTATCAACATCAGCAAAAACATTCTACCCCTATGTCACACAGTATGAGATAGCCATTTTAGTCAAATGTGGGAGAGGATTTTACAGTTATATTTAAAATTCACAAAATTTTCTTCTTTCTATATATTGCAAGATATTGGTGCACATTCTGTTGTAACGGATCCGGCACTTGAGGGACACCAAACATCAACTATTATAAGCCAAAGAACATAATATGTTCATGAAATTGAAACAGAATACAGTTCACAGGCAGGTGGCTTCCTTAAGTGTCTGCTTAATAATATCTTAGTAAGTGAGTTGATTATCTTTATTAGTTCCAGTGGAAGTTAATATATAAGTGAAGTGTCCCCCTTACTTTCTTGAAGTCTTTTTTCTGTTGCACACTTGCTGACTTTTTAGTCAAAATCAAGAATTCTTTTTTAATGAGGAAAATATGCAGATGCATCAGGAAGAAGAGAAAAACAATGCCTCTAATTTCAGGGGTTTTTTATGAAAGTACTTTAAAATTGGTTATGGGAAAAGTCTTGATCATTTCTCCCATACAAAAATCTAAAAAAATAGTAGATAAATATTATGTTAAAGAAGATAGCTCTTGCTTAAAATTCATGGCTGCTTCTTTTAACATGAAAAGCAGCCCTGGAATAGATTAATGCTTGTGTCCACATTATATTTGCAGTTTCTCTTCTGAGATAAAATGTACTGCCTGTAGCACTGGATAGTATAAAATATTGCAACAGAGAAATGTATAAAGACGATCCAACAAGAGAGATATTTTTCATATCTTATTTTACTGTTGAAGAAGAAACTCAATTTTCACAGAGCTTAACTTTAAATAAATTTTTGCCTAAATCATAGGACTAAGTATTAGCATTTTTAGTCAGAGTGGCTTTCTGTGGAAGAGGCTGACAGCTGGCCTGTGAGCCTGAAGTGTAAGTAAACTAAAGAAGAAGCTGGTAAGATTCATGTTTATGCCTGACAGAAATTTTACCAAGGTCGTTAGCATGGAAACCGAGAAGAAAAGAAGATAAACAAAAGAAACCTGCAGCAACAAGGAGTATTTTTAGAAAATTTTTGTGAATGCTAGCTGAAAACAGTGGTGGAGATTGCTTAGTACCAATGAACACTGTGTTGATTTTTGTAACCAATGAATAAAGTGTAAACTCCGTAAAGGAATGCATAAAAGACAGCACGCAGCCACAATAAACCAGCTAAACATCCTAAAGTTTTACCACCTCATTCTGTGTGTCATAGCCGTCTCAACAGCAACAGCTTTCTCAGTTAAAAGTAGCAGTTTAAAGAAATTCCTGACAATCTATTCACTGTAGCCTATTTAGCAACAGTAAAAGTAGAATGAGCTAGTCTGGGGAAGTCAGTAGTTCAGGCTATGAGATAAAAATTGTCCCAGTGGAATGGTACTGCAAGGTTATGGGGTATGGCTTCAGGTATGCTTTTATTGAAACCACTCCAGCTGGTGCTACTGGAACACTATGCACCTTGGACCAAGGGGTAATACTCTGAAATGCATGTGCATTTCATCCTTAGCTATACAATTTAATATTTTATGAAGACACTTGTAATTTCAGCTTTGTTCAACTTCAATGCTCAGTTGTACCATTCTTATTTATTTGGTTGGTTAATCTTTTTTTTGCAGAACAAGTCCATCCAAAAATCCTTGCTCATTACATTTACTCAACAGACTGCAATGCAAAGGAACACAGTATATAGATGATCTTAGCATTATCTGATCAAACTCAAGGAATGAGATACCAGAATTAAGCAACTTCACCAGTCATGTTAGGTAGTTCTGACAGCAATCACCACCCAGTAGTTTGCTTGGTGTTTGTGTCTCTCAAGACTTGTCAGAAGTGTCAACTATATGCCACCAAATTACATGGGCATGGTGTGTTTCCATGTACTGTAATAGGAAACACATTAGGGTTGACAGATTCAACATTTAGACATAATCATTACTAAAAAAAGAAGAAAATTATAATACCTTTGTTTAATGGAACGATATCAACAATTTCGCTTCAGTATGCAGACTGAAATCCAAAAGATTTTAGAAGTCCTTTTGCAAAGCAAACTTACTGCGGGTCAGGTGCTAAACAAAGTCATTTTTGGTTCTCTGTCCTTAGAAGTATTAAGTGATTTTAACATTTCAGTGGGTAGAGTGAAGCTACATCCCAAGACAACTATGTTTTAATTTTCTTTTCCTTGATGCCATCCTTTAACAGCGTGAAGTCAGCTGGTCCAATGTGGCAATTACAAGACAGTTTTACTAGATTATTCAGTGAACAATGTGAGAGTTCCAACAATTTTTGATACTTACTCTATTTACATGTATATTTCTTTCCTTTGAGAAGGAGAAGGCTTTCCAAACATTGCTCATAATGAATATGATAAATTTATTTCTATAGTCTGATTCTATGGATAGAAATCAAGCTTCATAGAATTAAATACAATATTAAGGGCTTTTTAAAGATAGCACATAGATACCACATAAAAGAAATTAAGTATTATATTTCTCTTGTTTCATTCATGCACCTACTAATCTTTTGCAGAACTTTTGAAGAACATTTATATGTATCATATAACAGTGTCAATAAAGTTAGAGAAATGTACTTTTCACAGCAGGTCCAATAGACTAGTGTTACTTTGTATTCTTAAATTATAGAAACTTTTTAACATTAATATTTTGATACACATGAATTTTAAAATGGTTCTTCATTGTAGCTTATATAACAACTTAGAACTTTTAACAAGAGATTAAATAAATTACAGAGAAGCAGTTAAGTTTGAAAAGTTGTAAGATGCAAGGTAACAATGACAGTTGTAGAAGTTAAAGTATGCATGTGATGTGTATGTCAGTGATTTTAGAGGTAACTGTCACTTTCAAATATAGCTTCTTTATTTCTTTTGTTTCACACAATCCCTTTGTGAACTGAATTATATAAAGTGCCAGAAAATATATGCATAAAAATATTCATACCCAAATTCTCACAAAGTAAATCACAGGTAAAAACAATTTATTTCAAATACAAAATCAATCTGGCATGGAAATTATTTATTACTTGACTCACAGGTACTGTGCAACTTAAGTTGCATCTTTCAGATATCTGTCCTTCTAAAATAAGGAACACACAATTGATGCAATGAACTCACCAGATGGATTATAAATGAAATGAGATAATTTTGAAGTAAAGCTTGTTGATTTTGCTTTTTATTAAAAGCATGTCACTCAGACTTTTCATAATGCATGCTAAAATGGAACAAGCATGTGTACTGGGAAGAGGACAAAATGCAGTTGTAAATCTATGTTATAAATTGGTTTATTTCAACATATTTTATCAGCTTATATGTTTAAACTTTTCTCACTTTACCATTCAACATTCTGTTGTTAGCTGATCGTCTTGGAAATTGTTATCACGAGACTCCCTAAATGGTTCCAGAGAAAGGAGAGCTCTTTACCATCTGAAGTAACAATAAGAGAACCTAAATCAAAAGTAATCTCATCTCAAGAAAAGCTGTGATAGGGAACTTTTTCAGGAGATTTTCCTCATTTGAAATATTTTCATGGATCATTTCTGCTGGGGATTAGAATTTACAAGACATGATTATGTCCGACTAAAGCAATGGAGAGGAGCTACAGCTCAGTGTCTCACATTCTCACTTCCTAGCACTCCCAGGTTCCTTCCACCTGCTCCTATGGCCACTTGTACCCTTCTGGATGACAAAAACACTAATAGCAGCAGCGGCTAGCTACAAGGGAGTTTTGCAAGTTATTGTCTCAGCCAGCAAATAAAAATTCAAAGCAGCCTTCAGCATGTGGCATTGATTTGTTCCTGATCACAAGGACACACAGGAGAGAAAGTATGTTTGCGTATCTAAGGAAGTAGCTGACTGCCAGAATCTGCGACATACACCTCAAAATTATCCTTCACACTAAAGAAGTGTGCCTTCGTGTCAGCTGATATAACGGCAGAGATAGATCCAGTATTAAATCTTTGCTGCAAGGATAAGGTCTTTTTTTTGTTTCCTTGACATAAACATTTTTACATTTCTAAAATGAGAACTGGCAAAGCTTTAAAGTACTGCACCTTGTTACAGATGAAAATTTTGACAATTTGGACTGACATATTTTGAGTTTTGAGGAAAATAATCTAGTTTTCCAAGTTTCATGGATAAATTTACAACTGCGAATGGGTTTTCTTTAGCAGGGTGACTATTTGACAAAATTAGAAGCTACACATCACCCACCAACCTGCCCATGGTTTTGCTCCTCCAGTCAGTGTAATAACATTTTTTCCTGAAAGAACAGCAAAAATCAGCTGAGATTAATCGAGTAGAAGACAGTTGAAAAAGATATGTACATTACAAAAGAATGCTAGACATTGTAAAACATGGATTTTCGTAGACAAAGGTGAAAAGCACTTTAAAAAGGCAATTTAAATAGTATAAGTCATTACAATAACACATTTTTCAAGTTTTACCTTTGTTCTAAAATTACATTTTAGATTTGTAGCTACTGACAATAATGATAGCTAATCAATGTCACTTAACAGTTCTTTTCTCTCCACCCTTCACCAGTTATAGATACTTAGAAAAACAAGACCAGAAATTCCCAGTAAAGCCTTCTGAGAACAGTTATTTTGAAACTAAATGGAGATATATCTGCTGCACGTTTACATTTTCCACACCTAGTTTCATTTTTTCAGGCTTTTTTTCTGACCTCCTCCTATAATTTCACGTCACATTTCAACCACAGAAAAGCCTTGATATTGCAGATTCTTCAGGATTTATTAGCAAGATCTGCAATTGCACACCTGAGCAATATTTGAGATTTATTAAAGCACATTCTTTTCATTGAAGATCCACTGAAATTGTTACATTAAAAAGAGGGTGAAAGGCACCTTGTCTGGAAAATAAATGGCCATTGGAAAATTATGTATGTACCAGTCTGCAGACTGTTGGCAGCCTGATACTTGGTACTGCTAGGCAGAACTGTAAATGAAGCAAGGAAGTGTTATTAAAGGGTTTTCAGACTTTTTTTTAACAAAACCCTTCTTTAATTCTCTTTAGTTACCCTTAGCTGTTTTGCATGAATGGAGATGATGAAGTTCAGCTAAGTTAGAGATACAAATAATTTATTAATCACAAATAGTAATTGTGTGTCACAAGATACTTGTAGACAAATCAAATGAAAGTTTTGTCTCAGTTCTGAAAACATACAGTAGTTGCATTTCTACTGACAGACCATACACTTAGCAAAAATACCTGTAAAAGTTAAAAAACTGTAATTCAGTCATGACCTTTGATGCAAACCCCATTTGAGACCATATACATATGCTTCCAAATAAAGTAGCATTGCCAAGTCAGCCTTATATAAAAGACAATAATGATTACTACACACTCTCTATTGAAATTTTAGAAAAATTTCCTTCTGCAATTGAAACACTGAGATTCTATCTATATTACATATATGATACATACTATATATCTGCCCACACATTTTGGTATAATGCCGTGCTAAAATAGATCTGGAGTTGTGGGTGAATCTCAGAAGTATTTTTACTTTTCAGAAACAATAATGATAATAATTCTCTTGATTTTGTTTAGATTCCTAGATTGAGCAAAATGAAACTAAAAAGTATGAATTTAATTCTTCATGTGTTATTCATATATGATATTGAGATATTGTATATTTCAGTGACCATAACTAAAAGTCAAAATTTTGCAAGACTGTGCAAGAGCAAATGGGTATACTGCATTAAAATACTGCAAGGAAGGTTATCTGTCATCATTAACTATACACTAGAACCAGTCAGAAACCACTGATAAAACAGATAAAGTCTAAGAGAAATAATTTGCTTTTTAGAATTACAGAATATCTCAAGTAAGAAAGACTCACAAAGATTATCAAGTCCAACTCTCTTCTTCTCTTAGGCCTACTTAAATCTACCTAAGGATGACTTAAAACGTTTTGGGAGGAAGATACCCTAGTTCACTGAGTAATCAGTAACTATGGGAAAATTGTATCGTTTGAGGTTCCTTTGTCCACTGAATGGTTACCTTAGGAAAACAATATACACCATCCAGGTAGGAAATGTTTCATCAAAAAAAGCAAATTCAACACTTCAAACACAAGTGTTTTTAACAGAAATGTAATTAAATTATAAAATGTGTGTGGTCACAGGATGTCGTTACAGGAGGGAAATTTACATTTTTGCATCCTTGAAAAAGCCATTGAGGCAAATATGAAAAAAGATGAAGACTTGAACTCTGTCTCAGCATGTTTCTAAAGCACAGCCTTCTATAAATAGTGAAGGTATCATGAAAAACTGTTCATCTCCTGTAGGGGACACTTTAGAAGGCTGCTGGCAAAGCAGGGGAGACCGTTCTTCAATTCTGCTACATCCAGTTTGTATTTGTAACAGAATTGTGTTGAGTCTTCTGTTTTAAAAGGTATAGAAATTCATGAAATATACTGAAATATTCACACAAGTTTTAGACTGCAATTTCATTTGAATTCCTATTAAAATCTTTTTAAAGATAATAGAAATGTTGACAAATTTACTATTTCTCAGACTTCTATTATGGAGGTAGAGATGGAAAAATTTCTTCCCAAATATATGTATTTCATTGTACAGCAAAACTACCAAAAAGGTGAAATTGCAACATTTACTATTTTATCTACTTCTGCTTTACTGAAATGAATTGGATAAAAAGAAGCTAAAGCAACAGTCCAGGAATAAAGACACTTTGGGAAATACTAAAGAGAATATACTTACATGTCATTTAATAATACAACAAACAAACATGATCTAGAATGCCTTCCAAATAAAGTAGGATTGCAAAAGTCAGGCCTTTTTGTTCTGAGAGCACTGTGGACTATGAAGTAACGGAAATTATGAAGAATTCAAACCATTGCTAAAACACATTTTTATTAATTGTTGTATCAAATGTAAGAAAAAATAATTTTTAATTGGAATTTAGGTTATGTATGTATACCCATACATAAACACTTCTATATTTAATATACTGACAATTATTTTTTTTAACTAGATAAACTCAAATAGCACTATAATAATATTCTTAAACATATGGAAGATGACTGTTACAGAAAACATTTTTTTATGGAAGGCCTTTGAAGGCTTAATGGGATGATGTGAAAACTCATTACAGAACTGGGTATGTGGAGCACGATTTGATAAATGGATGCTTCACAATCACTGTTTCTGTCTTAGGACCGATGCAAGAAAGCCACATCACCATAGCATAGAAGATTGAGCACCTGGCAGTTTGAGTGAGAAAGGAGTGCTGCACGGGCATTTTCTATGAGTCACACAACTTTAGCATCTAGTCACCACTTTAAATCATGGAGAGGTTTACAGCACACTATATGCTCTTCTCTCTTTCTAAGAACATTATGAATCAATTTGAACAGCACATTTTTCTCCTTTAAAGACTTATGTATTGTTGCAAGAAATATTAACGTGTCCCACAAATTATTAACAAATATTTATTGCAAAAACATACAATAAGAACTTGTTTTGTATTCAGACAAGGAACTCAGTTTAGTCCATTATTCTGCCTAAAGAAAGCTACTGGACCTCATTTTACTCAAATTGTGACAATATGCGTTATACTGGAGTCAGGGAAGACACTAGATTTTCCTGTCATTTCCCTTGCCTTTCAGTAAGACTTCAGAAAAACCCTAAAATCATGGAGGATTTTGTTATGTGATCAAGCTTATATGGAGAATATCTGAAACTCTGCCAAGAACATCCAAAACAATTGATTTAGAAGGCAAGTTTGAAAACAAGTAACGCAGAGTACTGTGTAAAAATGAGGAAAGAACAGGACTTACTTGTTTCTCCTCTCTCCCTATCACATCACTAAAATAAATATGAGCATGCCTGGCTACAGAGTAGCAAAGACTGCATTTTAGACTTAAGTAAATGATGAACTTTCAGTATGAAGCACTAAATTTCCAGTTTCTTAAAATAGTTTCCACAATACCTGAAAGGCATCCTGATGTTCATTCTTTCAGCATATTTGCACAATGTCTCCCATGGACAGTGAATTTTAACGAACATGATATCACTGTTGGTAACAGCTGGCTGTAAAGAGCAGTAACACACAAATACATATTAATATTTTAAACCTATAGCAACCACCCTTCTAGAAGCATTCTTCAGAGTCAAATTCTGGTTTTAGGCCTGAATTGGGCATGCACCTCTGAAAATAAGTGCTCTTCTAGACAAAGGAAAATCAGTAACCTTTTTCTCTTACAAACTGTAGTATGTGTAGACTAGTGGACAAGAGGAATCTGTAGGGAAAGATCATTGGTCATGAACATTAGTAAAGACTTTATGCAGCACCTTGTTACATGGAATAAATTTTACATGGAATTAACTTTAAATTTCAAAAAAATCACCTTAGATAAGCAGATTGAAGACCATTCTGTGTGTCTCCCATTAAAGGAGAAGCGTGGTCAGCTGCTAGAGGCATGAGAACAGGTGAGAGAAGGCTCCAAGTTGCATTCTGCCAAAATGGTAGCTCAAGGGAATGGTTCAGTAATTGAGTTATCTGCTGGGAACTTTTAAATGTGTATGAACTGAGATGGTTTTTTGTTAAAATTATAATGTGTACTCTACACAAATGTTTTTCATCAATAATTTATTTGTACATAAGAGTTGCAGCCTTACAGATTTTATATTTACCTTCTCTTATGAACACTTCAGCTCCCCACCCTTCTCCCAAGTGTATTTGCTTGAGATTTTATACTAGATATTCTGATATTTGAGTTGAGTCTGATTAAATCCTCCAAAAACTTGAGTTTGCAATGTTTGGCAAGTAAAGGTGAAAGAAAATGTAGTTAAAGAGGTAATAACACTTAAAATGTTCCAATTTTGCTTTGTTAAAATGTTACTTTACAGTTTTACCCACCAGTTCCATAAAACACTATCACAGTTCCATGCTGCTACCTCAAATATTTTACTTTCTTGAAAGACGTGGATAAAATAAAATACTAGTGGATAACAAAACATTTCAGATCTTATAAAACCATTTATTTCTGAATGCCAATAATTCTGAACTGACAAAAGGTAAGATTTTACTATTTATTTAAATAGGAACAAAACCAGTTATTTTTACTACTATACTGTAACAATTCTTAAAAGCCTTAAAAAAAATTTTAGTCAGGTTAGTTGTTTATGAATATCAACATGCTATATTGTGAGCTATATCTTACAAGCTCATTGCTTAAACACAGCCAATATGTTACAATTCTTCTGAGATGAAAAATCAAGATGAATGATACATGAACGATAGGAGCTTACATCAGAATAAACTAAATATATATTTGTTCTGTAGGTAATTCATGAGACAGCAAAAATCCAAGGCTGTTTCCCTGGCTCCATTTTCTTTAATTTTTTATATTAAGACTACTATTACTGGCCATGGATTAACCAGAATAGTGACAACCTTAACCCCTTGAAAAACAGTGAGACATATACACCAGGCATTCTGCTGAAAGACATAGAGGTTATTAAAAGGTTATATTAAAGCAACAACATCGGTTACTGAAGATTCTTCGGTTCTGCAAGCATAAGAAGCTGGAACTTTTCCCTTTGTACTGCATTACACTTCTGTGTACAAGCATGTATCCCCAAATCATTTTGAACATACACTATCAAACAATTCTTCTTATTAGTTTAATATAGTTAAGCAGATGATGGGAACATCCTGACTGGAAAAGCTTGTAATTTTGTCTGGAATCTTTTATCAGCTCAGTAAAGTATGATAGTATTATAAAGGGTTCTTTTTATGCCACATCAGCTACAGGACTTACCTCCCGTTCTAACATTAGCCCTTCTGCTCTCAAATTCTTCTCAAATGTGCTTCTTTTTTCTACCTGTGGACTTGATTTCTTGTAGACCAAGATGTAGTCAATGCGCTTTTTGCCGTCTTTGAAGAAGAGTCCTGATGATGCCATGGCATCACTCTAGCAAACATAAAATAAAAATACTCTAAATATGGCATCTATAAAGATGAAGAGCCCCATCATGAACTGTATATAACACAGCGCTTCCTAAACCATGAAAATATCCATATATCTGAAGGATGAATATGCAACAAACTCAGAAGAACAAAAAATTGATATGCATCAGTTGCTCAGGATTTCAAATTAATTAGAACAGAATAAAACAAAACAAAATAAAATAGCTTCACAAAAACCATATTCCAGTTATTTCAACTGTGCAAAAACCTTAAAATTATTGTGTGGTGTGTATTGACATGAACTTTTGTTAATCCCTACTTTCAAGTGGGAATTTAAAAGAAAAAATTAAGACAAGTCAATTAAAGCAATTTTATCAGCTTTGTACCTGTGCAAGTTTTATAGAACAAACATACTTGTATTTTCTCCAAGACAGAATAAATCTAAAAAATTAAAACATAAGTTTTATTGATTGGAATGTTTGCATGGATAGTCTAGTTGAAGTGCTTTTTCAATGTCATGTTAGCAATGTTTAAATCTTCCCACCATGCTTCCAAACACAAGGAATTACCTGACCTTGATATGGAAAACCCTGCTTTACATGCTGCTGCTGCTGAAGCAAGCTATTTTTGCATTCTGTGCTTTGCATGATTCAGAAGAGAGACCAAACCATCTGGCGACAGACCATAGAATCATAGAATCATTAGGTTAGGACGAACCTCCAAGATCATTGTGTCCAACCAAACATCACCTTGTGACAACTAAATTATAGCACTAATTGTCACATCCAGTCATGTCTTGAACACTTCCACAGATGGTAACTCTACCACCTCCCAGGGCAGCCTGTTCCAATGCTTAACCATCCTTTCAGTGAAAAAAATCTTCCTGATGTCCAATCTGAGTGTCCACTGGTGCAACTTGAAGACATTTCCTCTTGTCCTGTTGACTGGTAGAAGAGGCTGACCCCCATTTTGTTACGATCTCATTTCAGGTAGCTTTAGAGAGAAGTAAGGACTCCTCTGAGGCTCCTCTTCTGACTAAACAACTCCAGCACCCTAGCCACTCCTCATAAGACTCAATCTCTCTAGACCCCTCATCAGCTCCACTGCCCTTCTCTGAACACACTCCAGCACCTCAATGTCTCTCTTCAAATGAGGGGCCCGGAACAGGATACAATACTCAATGTGTGCCCTCACCCGTGCAGAGTACAGAGGGACAATGACAGCCTTGCTGTATTTCTGATACAGGCCAGGATGCCATTGGCCTTCTTGGCCAACTAGGCACACTGCTGGCTCATGTTCAGCCAGCTGCTGACCAACACTCCCAGGTCCTGAAAACTTTGAAATCTGAAAAGGTAAACTGAGAAACTATCATCATCTTCTGAAGAATGCAGCACTCATTTAAGCACAAACCATCCAGAAGAATGATAGTTTCAAGCAGTATACATTACACCTGTCATATATGGGACCAAATGTTTATGAATGCTGCATTTTCTGAATAGGATGCAGGTCTTAGAAATTAATCCTATTTGGATTATTTAGATATGAAATTTATAATACTCAGTTATATCCAATAGGGACACTCTCTATTAATAAACAGAACCATGTATCAGTGCATGATATCAGCATTATAAATAGTGGATACCATCTCACTTGTTTCTATGTGAAATGTTTTTCTTACGCCCACATCTCTCACTGCCAGCTTTCTACATATTTAGCACATCTGAGAACTCCTCAGTCTGAAAAACCTAAAGCATTCTAACAAAATTCTTCCTCTTTCCCCACTTTTTTAACTCCCAAAATAAAAAACAACAACAGTCTGTCTCAGACCATCTACCATTACAAAGGAGTGCATCATGTTACACCTGGGAAGATTATTTAAGTACATTAAGCTTCAATTTAGAATCATAGACCTTTAAGATCATTGAGTCCAACCATTAACCCAGCACTGCCAAACTCACTACTACACCATGTCCCCAAGGGTCACATTACACATCTTTTAAATAAATACCTCAAGGGACAGTGATTCTACTGATAGCATAGGGTTAAAGTGATTCCTAAAATTGTAAGAATTGTAAATGGGTAACTGGGGGCTAGAGAACTAAAACTGCTAGAAACAGGACCTTGGGACAGAACGCTAGCTTTACTACAATTATAGCTATATTGTTTTAACCAGATCAAGTATGACTCTGTCCAGGTAATAAATCAGGAAAGAATACCCACCAGGTAATTTTTAGATGAAAGGTTGTTAGTAATTGGATATGATTACTGTTTGACCTAAATCACAAGAATTCATGGTTGGGCAAAATCAATGCATACAATAGAACAATATGGGTTTAATAATTAATATATATTTATGCAACAGAAAGAGTATAAAAGCTTGTCCATTGCGAATCAATGTTGGAGTCAGATTTGGGCTTGTTCCCCGATTCCCAGAGCTCTTAATAAAGCACCTGCATATAATCATTCTGTGATTATGTGTTTCCACACTAACACTACCACTTCCCTGTGTAGCCTGTTCCAATGCTTGACCACCCTTTCAGTGAAGAAATTTTCCCTAACAGGCACAATCAGATACAAAGAGCCTGGCCAAAACTCCCTCAAAAGGGAGATCTGGAACTTCTCTAACATATCTTCAGCTCATTCAATTTCTGCACAGGCATGCTGCAAATTACGTCTACCTTTCTCTTGCCTTTCTTTGGATTATTATTTCTAGTCTTTCTTTCCTCATTTCTGAAACATCTGATTTTCTTCAGTCTTAGAAAAACATTCTTTATTTCTCAGATTAATGACAGTATCCAAATATGATCTCAGATTCATCAACATCAAACAGAATTATTGGGGGTCAACATTAAAGACATAATGAGCAGTGAAGATAGTAAGAAAGAAATCTGCTACCCCTGTTTATCCCAGACCGCTTTCAGAGAGCAATCCCCACAGGTTGAGAAGTGTAATAGTAAAGCCACTTAGGACATGCATGCAGTGAATCTGGCCTATACTACACTAGTTTCATGACTGATTCACTTCAATGCTACTGGCACCATTAGTTTCCCTTTTGTGCTATTCACAAGCAATGATGACCACCTATATTAGCAGTAATATAGTAATTACTTAAGTAATTAAGTACCAGTAAAAGAATTTATATGGTTGATTAGTATGGATGATTTGGTTGGGTTTTTTCAGTTGATCTGGAGCTCCATAACACTAAAGGACAACAGGGAGCAGTAATTTCAATTAAGTCAGGGTATATTATCTATACCTAGCACAAGGAATCAGCTGTTGGTACAGTGGGCATTCAAGCGCAGATCATTATTATTTATCTGCTGGTTTGGACCAATACATTAATTCATTCTTTCACATTTTTCAATGGAGAAAAGGATCAGAAAAGGAGAAAAGCATCAGAAGAAATATTTTGTGCAAAGACCTTACTCTATTCTATTTAAGGTTTCCTGTTTCACCTGAAAAATGTGTACAAAAGGACTAATCAACATTCTCTTATCCTCGCCATCCTCTCCACCACCTCACTCCTCCAGAGTTTCTGAAACAGTATCCATCTGTTAAGCTTTCTTACATTTACACACATATGAAAACTCATTTGTTTTGAAAAACTCCTTTTAAAGTATTGCAATATAGTTCAGATAGTAAACTCATCAATTTAACTTAATCTTGTTTTTTCGAAGTCTCTAAATAGAACTTCAACTGCAAGGCTGTGAGGTACCACTTCACTCAAGCTTGTTCATTATGCAGAATCATAGTACACTGGCTTGCATCAGAGTAAACTATTACCTGAGGCTTTGATACTATAGATATGCTGCAGTTTCTTGTTTTTATTATGTGTCAAGAGTTTTGGTTGCTTCATAGCTTGTGGTTAGTACAACAAATCACATGACACACTGCTTTGAAGTCTGCAAGTGTAAAATTCAAAATACTGCCACTATCATTCAACTGAAGTTTACACAAGGCAAAACACATTGATCAAATTATCCTAGAAAAAGGAGTTTTGGCTTAAGAAAAAAAAAATAATAAAAAAAAAAAGCTGGAAGTACCATGGAATTCAAATATTTACCAAAGCTATAAAATAAAAAGAGTTTGTATTTCCATTCAAATGTATAAAAAGAACTTCCTTTGATTTAGCCAATATGGAGGGATTTTTCAATTAAATTACTTTTCAGAGTCTAGTCAATTAGCAATGCCCTTTTTATAAAGTGGGAACATCTGGTTTACTGGATCTTTCTGTCCTCAGTTAATTTAAGTAGCACAATTGATAGTAATTGTAACTATTTCAACCTCATTTATGTCTCATGACTGTTCTGATCTGTAAATTAATTTTTTATTGTTTTTTCACTCCATACATAGAAACAAATATTTCTAAAGAGTGAATTGAAACCATTCACAAAACAGGCGCAAACTTTAGGTTCATATAAGAGTAAATTACATGGTATTTACTGTATCCTAATTTAGTAGTATGTTTTCTTTGTTTTCCACCTTATACTGGTAAAAAGTTTAATAATATACACAACCTAGGTAAATTTAAGATAATATACATGACCTAGGTAAATTTAGAGGTTAATGAGAATCACACATAGGTACAACATATATGTTGTAACCCTTTATTTCACCTTCATTCCACCACTGACAACTCTCCTCAAAACTAATGTAACAGCAAGTTTTAAGGCTGACAAAATCTCTATAGGTGTCGACACTTTAATGAATTTTAAGAAAATTCCCATTCACTTGTTCAAATATGAGCTTAAACTGTGCAACAGCTAAATATCAAATACATTCAAACCACTATGAAAGGTTCTAATTTGTTTATACATTAAAGGTACTGCATAGGAGAGAGCATGTAACTAAGAAACGAGATACTTCCCTCTACTACCTGCCCAGTGTCCAGCCAATGTCAGCTCAGATTTCTATGTCTTCAGCAACTTTCTATAACATTGTCCAGCAGCCCCCAAATCCCTATAATCTTTTAAAATCCAGAAGACCTATGATAAGAATTTCCACAGCTCATTTCTGGGAGAACTGCTTGCTCTGCTTTGTTTTGAATTTGGGACAAATTTGCTTTATTTGATGCTTCATGGCTGTAATTCTACAATGAAATATGTATAAGCAATATGTATAGTTTCTTAAGCTGTGTAGAAACTTATCATTACTCTAATACAGCTGATGACACTTTTTGACTCTAACATCCCCTTAAATTTACTGTACCCCTAAGGTATCTTATATAAATGAAAAATCACTAAGTTTAAAGCAATCACTATTCCTCTTTCCCCAAACATGTACACTCCTCTTCTTACAAAAGACTTTTTTACTAAACTTAGCTAGTACTTAGCTGACAATTAGCTAGTTAGACATGACTATTAACATAATATCAATGCAGATGAAATATTATGTAAAAATATACTAATATGCTACTATGCACATGCTATACATCGCAATAGGATACCATCATATTTTACTATATTAACAATATAAAATATTGACTATTTTGTAGACTGAAGTCAGATTTCAATATTCAGCTACCTTTAACAGCATTCAAGTCAAAGCAAAAAGATAAATTCCTATACGTTCATCTTCCCAGTACAAAGACACCCTTTTTCCTTTTAAGCTTGCAATGTTAACCCCTACTTTTCTGACCACTGGCTAATTTTTGGAAATAGCCTTTAGCAGTTTTTGTTGGATTATTTATCCTAGGGGATGAGTTAAACAGCCATTTGAGGAATCTTAAATTTTGTTGGAATTTTTGCTTTGTACAGTGAAAACTATAGACAACTGAGAGTCTAACCTGTGATTCTTTACTTCAACCTATTTGATTGATAAACCTAATGTCAGCTTAATGCATGTCATTATTGACTGTGGCTGAAATAATGACAAAGGGTATTTTTATTCAGGAAAAATAATAATAGTACTTCAGTATGAATTTAGCCTTGGAATCATTGCATTATTAGATTATACAAGTCTTTATTTTAATAAATGAATTTATTCTAACTTACTATCAACATCCAGTAAACCAAGCCTGACATAAAAGTAATGGTAAAACTCGCTTGTCCCATGTACAAAATTTTCATTACCATTATTTCACACATAAATGTTAAATGAAAAGCTGGGAACAAGACTTTTAATCATTATATTTTATTATTTGCTTAACAGTTTCCTGAACTTTTCCATAGAAGGAAATGAAAATGAGCATGATTTCTACATATTTTACATATCTGTACACATAAACACAGAGACTGACGATTGTATTTTCCCAACACCTCAGTAGTTTGCTGCAGATTTACTTTGTTAGTTGCTTTAGAGCATATCTAAAAAATAGTTTCATCTACTACCCTCATATTCAGTAGTTATAAATAAAACATCAATAAAAGCACAACATGAGTGTTAGTCTGGCAGGAGGCACAGAGCCCGTGGGACTCAGAGCAGGTTGTTCTGACTGAACATATCCAGAACAGGGAGGAACAAGTTTTACACTGGGGTGTAGCTCAGGCAGTGAAGAGTCTATTTCATCTTCTGACTTCAAGGAATGTTGTGCACTTAGCAAAAATACTAAAAATGTTTCACATTTATACAAACATAGAAAACATCAACTGTCAGTCATAACCAGCAATAGGAGCATTCACTTAAACAAGTGACAACTTATACAGTACAAAAGAATTAAGCTCCCACAGCAAAATATGTTTGTCTCTGCAGTATAGAGAATGAAGTTTAGCTTTCCTCTGTGTGGGTGGTGTCATTTGGATTACATTTGTAAAATTATATAAAGGAAAGAAAATATACCAACGAACTGGTGCCTGGGATCTAAAAGATAGATGGGTACCCACAGCTGGGTCTCAGGAGTCTCCTTTTATAATTGCACCCTAAATTTGCTAAATTTCTCTCCCCAATTTTTTTTTTATGATACAGTGATGGTGTTTGGAACATAATTAATTTCCTTCCTAAGACAGCTCATTAATTCTGATGCTAAATCTGCTAGAGAAAAATAATTTTACTAAACCCTTACTAATAATGAAGTAACCTACTGTGATGGTTTCAGTATTTACTTTTTCTTGGGATATGACTAGGAGGAAATAAAAAACAAATCAGGCCTAAAACTTAAAAGTTACAAAGACAGTTTATTTACACACACTAAAAGGAAAAAAAAAGAAAAATGAAAATGAAACTTCAAAACAGTCTTCATTCCCCCCACCCATGTTCACTTTCTACAAACAACATAAAGAGACAACCTGTAATTTTCAGTCAGTTTCCTCATTTAAACATAATCTTTCATCACTTTGGGAGAGGAGTCTCTCTTACTGTCTTACGGATCCCACTGACAACTTAAAACAATTCTCTTACGGGTTTTAACTGTCAGAATAAATAACCGCCTGGTAAACCCTGCTTCCATGACCCCTCCCATTAGCAGTTTCCCAAGCTGCTTATGGGTCATGTACTCAAACACACTGCAGACTGGGGTGTAACTTTTTAAAGGTGAACCACTTCAAAGGCAAAGGATTCTTCATCTCTGGGAACAGATATCTTCTCACTCTTTCACTGTGTACAGAAGGCTTCTCATCTCTATCTCTGTTCAAGCATCTCATAAAATCAATTTCACTTAGTCTATCACAAACACCTTTGCTCAAAAATCTACACATAAATTTAAACAATCACCTCCCCAAATGCATATTTTTCCATGGTTTAAAGAGATAATTTAGCCTACTCTCCATGGTTTACATCCAGAGAAGTCCCGTCAAAAATGTCTACTTCCTCATTCCCTTCTTCCAATAATCTTTATCAGTTCTTTCGCTGACTCTGTACCATGCTGTTTCTCTATGTCTTAAATAACTCTGTCCTTCCTCTCTCACTCAGTGAAAAGACTGGAGTTCTGAAAGCTTCATTTTGTGTTAAGAAAGAGTTAACTCCGGCCCAGGTCCTCTCTCCCTCAGCTGCTAGCTTATAACAAAATGGTGTCAAGTTTCAAGGCTGATGATGATGAGGGGAGAGAAAGAAACATGCTCAGAAATACTGATGAATTGTCTTTCCCCCACCCCCTGGTCTCATCCATGGACCTAGACTCAAGGTTGCTTCCTGGGGCCCAGTGGCGGGGAGAGAAGGGGGAATCCCATCCTCCCCCATGCCATCAACACCAGCAACCAGGGCCCAGAGCACAGCCTGACCAGGGCGGGCCACCGTGAGGACCAGAGCTGCAGCCCCCCTCTTTATGTAGAATCTGACCAGGCCTCCAGTCGGCTCCTCCCTCCAGGAGGAGAGAGAGCAGCAGGGCCTGGCCAGTTTGGGCAGTCCCAACAGAACAGCCCGGCCCAATCTTACCTGTTCCAATGGCTGGAAGAAAAAAGACTTCCCAGCCTTCCCAGGCTGATTTTAAATTTGAGAGTTTCCAGAGGCGTAACTAACTTTTTAATTAGTTAACCAAGCTGTCAACATCTGCTACAATTTCCTTAAAGAAAGAAAAAAAACAAACTCACATCCGTGCTAAACTACCACACATACTAAAGAGAGACTTATACTCAAGTGTCTCGGTTTTTTTCCCAAGGAAACTCTGAGAAGGGAAGAATTCACAAAAAAAAAAAGTGGTGCAACCACTGGAAGTGCAAGTACTGAATCTCAGTTCTGAGTCTCAACTCCACCACTCCATAATAGCATCACCTCACCAGCAGCATTTTTAGAGACAAATGCACAGGGTGAAGTTGTAGAACCAGGAAACAGAGGAGGAAGAAGCAAAGACAATTAAGCAGGCTTTAAAATATATTTGTTTCCTTATGGAAACACTGAGGTATTGCTAAAAAATAGAAATTTGCAAAAACCACCATAAAATTATGTTTATATGTTGGTACAGTATCATAGAGGCCAAAAAGGACAGTATGGATTGTCATACGTATATATATATATAGATATGTATGTATATATATATGTGTGTGTGTATGTATATATATATATGTATATGTATGTATAGGTATACTCTCAAACACACAGTTATGTATACATGCATATACACTATCACTCTGTATACTTGTAAGGAAAATCACCTTGAACAGAGGAATAAGAGCAGAGAGACACTTAAAATGCAAAACCACACTGGTTACCAGAGGTGTGTCAAGGAAAAGTAGTCTTCTGTATCTCTTCATGCTTTTAAGAGATCTTTCAGAGATAATAATATATTAATTCAGGGATATTAAATCATGAGTAAGCAAAAGTAGCCATGGAAACAATTTAAGAACTAACACTGGAGTTTTGGCAGGGGTAAAGTCTGACCTGTTAATTTCTTTAGCATGGCAATTACCTGAAACAGAAAAATCTACATGAACAGCTTTCCTGTTCTATCTCTGAGTAGAATGGTTCTCTCTAATAAAAGAGAACATTCTTCCAATATAATTTATTATTCATCATAGGATGCTAATGGGTTGAAAGATTATTGGCTGATTCATGAAAACCACCTCATTTATTTAGATTACTAATTCTCCCTAATCCTGTTACCATGAACTTGGCATTAACATCTTCAGTAATATTCACGCCAAAGAATGCCGCCAGTATTTAAGTGGTTAGTGTCCACATTCAGAGCTTATGATTCAACTTATATTTTAAGTATTTTCTGGAAATAAATACATTTCTGATGCTAACGGCAGTGGATTTATTCCCATGAACAAAAATGGGAGAGCTAAATAATGCTTGCTTTGTTTCAGGATGTTTAGAAATCAAAGCTGGAACCTCAATAACTTTATAGATTTCTTAAGTTATATGGAATTAGCTGTGAAGTGTTTTTAAATAGAACTAGACCCATTTTTTACATTTTAAGAACACAATCTGATTAAGAATAACCTAAGGCATGCTTTATGTGAAATTTTCTAAGCACACATCTAAATTAGACTTCATCTTTTTGTGTTTGTTGGAATGGATAAACCATAAACATATTTATTAGAATCATCCTTTCAATTACTTAATTTCAAAAATATAGTGATGATTTTAAGTGTATATTGGTTTAGCGTTCTTCTTGTGCAAATAATCTGGGAAAGAAAATTGGGGACATATTTGCATATGCAAAGACATCCAAACTATCTCGGGCATCAAAGACAACATGACAGGCTGCCATAATTACCCACGCTATCGTATTTCTATAAGGCTACACTGCTGTGCAGAACAAAGCTTTTTTCTATGGAGACAAAGACTTCTAGAACTATCTGACCTTCCTAATTAAACTAGTTTAACTTTTTTGGAGTAAACAAAAGGATTAGCAATTATTTTAGCTTCTTCACAGAGGACATTTATTCCATTTATATTCTACTCTGAGTACGCATGAAAAATGCATTTGTATATATTATGGAAAACATATTTGACTTCAGGAAAGGAGTGGGTTAGGTGATATGCAAAATTTTTAAAGGAAGTTTGTTCAATATTACCATGTGAGAGAGCAGCAATGGAGGATGTTTGGAGACAGAAGAAGGCTTTTTAATATTTAACCTCTTCTATTTGCTCTTGAGATCTAATAGGGAGCTCTTAAGAAGCATACTAATATGACCACTGAAACCTTTTCTTTACACGTTTATTTTCAAACAATTTCATCTTTAGGTTAAAATTACTTGCTACTTACACTGCATTTCCTGAAATATTTTCTGATTTTTTTTTTTTTCTTTTCTTAACAAAATCTCACAGGAGAAGAGAACCAAGGACTGAAAGCACCAACATGAAGTCAACTTTTGTTGCACTTTACCACCTCCTTCCATTCTAAGATAATCATTTTATCTGTTATCATTGCTTTTAGACTTTATTTACTTCTGTGTTATTAGACTGCGTTTTTGGACTACTAGAAAAAGGTGGTAAATTAGGCTATTGTATAGGTAGCATTTCTTCACTGTTCCTGAATGCACAGCAATAATGTGAATCTTGCTCTAAAAATCCTTTCTTTACCTTGCCAGATAGCAAAATGCACTACCTAGATAAAAAACATTATTAGATCAAAGAGAGTAACAGTGATGCAATGAATGGCAGGAAATGGAAGTGTAATTTTTCAAATATTTCTATCTTGCTACTATACATGTAATAGCAATAGGTAAAGAACTGGGTGCTACTGATTTTGCCTCTTCTCCGGAAAAATGTTGCCTTCCACTCAAGTGATAAAGTCTGTTTACGACTGCTTCCCCTTCCTAAGAGAACATTTCAAGTACCAACTTTCCACTCAGGGATCTTCTCATTTTCTTTCCCTTCCAAAGCAGACACTACTCATTTTTGCTGAACAGATACTTGTTGGCTTCATTCTTCCTTGTCAGACCCCTCGGCAAAATCACACACACGAAGTTGTAGTTTCTATGCAATTTCAAGAGCAGTTGGTGATGAAAAGTTGGCAGAGAAGGATAACAATGACAGCTTTTTCATAGGTCTGAGTGACTCACAATTTTTCAATATGAAATCTGTGGATTCTGAAATGATACCAACCTACACTATAGGAAACTACCGTTATAAATCATAATCATGGAAACAAGAAAAGTAGATGAATACATTGGCATCTGGTTGCTATAAGAAAATCACCCGATTTTCCAAAGCTTTAAAATGAAGCAAGGAGAATGAGATTTATGGAGGTATCATGCATGTAGTCTGAAAGACTAAACAATTCCTGAGAAAAATATGTACTGACTTTCATCATGTCCACAAGACATGTTCACTACAGTCGAAGTATTCAAACAGCTTATTAATGAGAAAGATCATGGCACCATGAAGTAATTGCAAACAAATTTTTTAGCAATTTTCCCCTAAGTCCCTCAAATATACAACCACCCTTCCAAAACAAGCCAAAATTATTAACATTAAAAATAAGAGAAGAATATACTTTTATCCTTGTATTTCTGGCCAATGCAATGTTTCTCATTCTCATTACCTGGTCAGACTGAGGAGATTTTTTATTGTGACAGATCAGTTTACATTTTAAATGTGTGAGAGTACTTACCAGCCATAAAGCTGTACGGCAGTATTTTGTGCTTTCAGCAGTCTCAGAAAGAATCAGAAGCCTTCTTTTGCTACTTTTATATCTGTTTTGGGAAGAAGTTTCCCTGAGGTTTTTTAAACTAATTGCCACAAAGACTTCTACAATAATCCAAAGGTAGAACAGTAGTGTTCCGTTCTAATACAAGACTAATCTAAATTCCCCTTGCATTTTTCCTGTGGAAGCAGGCAAAGGTAAAGGGAAGAAGAATCCTGCTTGGTTGCATCAGGTGCTGGCTTTGGCTGGGATAGAGTTCATTTTCTTCACAGTAACTGGTACAGGGCTGTGTTTTGAATTTTGGGTTTAACCCAGCTAGGGTTAAACCAAGACACCTCATTTGCAAAAACAGTCCTTCTAAATGCAGAAGGAAGGTGTCAGAGTAGTTGCTGTAATCAAAGGAATTGTCTAAGTTAAAAGCCAGATGCACCTAGAGAAGACTGTTTTTAAACTCTGAACCAATTCTTTCAGTAGGCCAGTACATACAAAGACTGAGACATAAAAGGCATATTTTTGTTTAAACGATACAAATATAAAACTCATCTTTAAACTTTGAAATAAAGTAAGCTCACTGGCTGACTATGAACTTCATAACCATCCTGAATGCAAGGCTTGGAAAATACAACTAGTGGTTACTTCATATTTCACATGGAAATACAAAAAAAGTATTTTACTTTAGTGCAGTGAAATCCCTGTTACTAGACAGAGAGTATAGCATCTGTTACTCGATTGTTTTGGCAGCACCCTTACCTGTTATTTAAAATATTTACTGTTCAGTAATATGATCTAAATTCTACAGACTCCACATTGGTTTTCTGCCTTTTTGGCCACAATTAACATAAAAGGCTTAGTCTACTTAATCAACAAAATCAAACAAGAGCATTCATTATTATTTGTCTTAGTTCAGCTAGCCTTGCAGAAACAGGCAGAAAATCTTTGAATAGAAGAGGTATTCATTGCAATGGTTTAGAAGAAAATGTAATCCAGGAAATTATATATATGACATATATAATATATGTCATTCCTGAAGTTTCATTTTCATGTATTTACAATCTGTAAATACAATTACCTGTAAGCCTATTTAAAAATTATTAGAGAGCTACTATAAAAGTTTTTTCTATAAGCATCCTATGAAATGAAGTATCAGAGATCACATCTACCTAACCTACTACAGAATACTGTAGTAGTGATGATGGGTGACAAGCATTAGAACTGTTATACAACTCATGAAACATGCGTCATTCAATGCTAAAATCACAAAGTGCCACAGGTATAATCCATGAAAGAACTCTATAATGGTCTCTTGAAGAGCGTACCATATGTGCTGTGCATACAGCACAGATGTAATTCAAGCATTACATATCCAGTAATACAGGATTACTGATGCCTACAGGCATATATCAAAAATCACAGAATCACTGGTAAAAAAAAAATCTGTGCTGCAGAATTCACTATTTCCACTGCATGAAGAAGAAAATTATTCAGAACTTCTTAGGTTAAGTCATTTGTCATATGTATGCAAGCAATTATGCTTAATGGTAAGGAGAATTAAGGGTCTCCTAGTTGAAAGTATGACTAAAAAAAGGTACATATTTTGAACAGAAAATCCATCATAACTCTTTCACATTATAGTGAGTTAACTGCTGGAGAAATGCATTGTGATAAATAGTATAATTATGTAATTACTAAGCAAGATAGCATGTCAGATTTATCTTGTGAGATGAGATGGCTTTTCCAGTGCTTCAGTTGAGGTTCCTGAAAATACTCCTACACTCACCTATATATAAGTGAGTTTTATCTTTCTTTCAATGTGTCTAGGTATCATTTTGATACTGCTTAGAAGAAGGATCTTATACTCTATCTAGATCACTCTTAACTGACCATTCTCTACATGAACATAGTTCTTCTACACTCAGAATTTCTGAGGCCTCCCAGATAATATGAATTCCACTCCATGCTCAGAATCCTATATCATAAATTCTGTGCAATATAAAATTATTGAAAGAAGGCCCCTGCCTCTTAGATGAGTCAATAAAAAACATAAGAATCCTTGATTTTATATAATTTTGCTTGATTTTAGTACAGAGAATTCCATTCATTGATTCTGTCACTCAAACTATAATATTGTTATTAACACCCTCCAAAATCATCAGGATAAATAAAATCATCTAACACTGTCTTCTTAGTGTTAGCAAGCAGAGCATTACTTTATTCTTGGTGAGGAGGTGTGTATGTCAACAAAACTCTAACCTCCAAATAAAAACTGATACAAAACTTTTTAACCTATTTACACATTTTTAGCAAAGAAATTAGTGTTCATTAGTTCTAAATTACATAATTCTCTTTCATTAAGTAATATTCTATCCTCTATTGCTTATTTAGTTCCCTTGGCACAACCTAATTAGTCCATATTTTTAATGTTTTTAGTATCTCTTTCCTCCAGTAGGGATTTTCCAGCACACATACTTGGTCTCTTCTTTGTCTTCTGATTTATGCAAAATGACCTTGTGATACATAAATTCTGCACTCCTTGCATGCAATTTCAACAATACATCTCTTTTCTCCCAGGCTTTCTTCATTGAAGCATATAAAATTTAGTTTAACAAAACTAATTTCAGTAATTTTACAGTTGTGTTCCCACAATAGCAGCTCATGACAACTTTGCTAAATGCTAACTAAACATGATTTAAGACTTAAAACACTGCTTATGTTAATTTAAAGGACTAATTAAAAGTTAATTAAAATCATTAACTAAAATTATTTTAGAAGTTTTACCATTTCCAACAACTTGGGAGTCACCTAAATTTCTTATCATGAGATGCCCATTTACTTAGGCTGCAACAAATGTAGTGCTTTAAAAATTTCATTTAAAAAATATTTAAGCACATTCTGACAGTTGATACAATTTCATAGAATTTTGTGTCAATTACCTTTAAAGATGATTTAGTTCGAGGTTCTGTTTTCTGCCTGGTGAGCGTATTTTGAATAAGCAATGACTGATCTGTACGAGCGTCATAATTCCCATGTTCTGAATCATCTGTATATGTATCTTTGTCCTTTCCTATATCTGAAGGAAAACCAGAAGAAAACAATGGGCTCATTTTAGATTATAGTGGATAAAAATAAACAGCATTATTACAGCCACAGTTGAATATTCATTTCATGTATGCACTTTTTAATAACATATTTCTTTTCCTGTTAAAGCTTTATACTTGAAATGTTACCATGTTTATCTTAAACTAGAAGTGACTGCTATTTTTAGTAGAAGGTCTATAGAAATGTTTTTTTATTAATATTCAAATTTAAAAGTCCATAACCTCCTTGATAGTAGTTTCAAAAAACAAACAAAGTAGTATGAATATTCAACTGCTTGACTCACAGTTGTTGAGGCTCAAGATGTTTCACCAAATAGGTGGCACACCCTGGAGACCAGAGTAGCATCTCATGTTTTAAATTTAAACAAGAAATTGAAATGCCTGATTCCCCTACACACTTGCAGATATAGCAATTGAAAATTTGCACATTAAGATATTGCAGTAAGTGATTCAGAATACATTTTAATAGGTGTACCTGGTGGTGATAGAAGGTAGAAGGCCTTCATGAAGGAAGTGTTCATCTTGTCATTTGATTTAGTTTTAATTGCTCAGCTAGAGTTTTTATTAACTTAGTTGAGTACCCTAAGAGAGCTGCAGGAAACTGAAGACCTCCCTCAGAGCTTACCCATACTGTCCATCAAAGAATCATGACAATACTTGCCCAATACACCCAGCAGGAGTAAAATGAAGGTCAAAGCCTGTACAGTGTTGGACTGTAAAGTTTTAATGAATGTTGGAAAATGGCAAGTCTTGAAAATACATGTTAAAGATTAACAAGATGGAATAATCATTGCCACACAATATTATCGTGGACAAATTGGAAAAAGAAACATATTCAGACAAAAAATTTACCCATAAATCCTGAGTCAAGTTCCCATCTCAGCTTTCACATCAGCATGGGAAAAGTCAGGTAGACTAGGAACAGCATTTAGCTCAGTAATTCTAAACCCTAAATAGAAACCAAGAAAAAAGTCGTGGTTGCTGTGGGAACCACAATCTTAAATTTCATGGGTTTTGAATTAATAAAAGTTCATCTGCAATATTTAAGTATTTTTCATTAAGTTGTTCCGTTAAATTCTCTACAGGAAGTACTACAGAAATTAAAAAATAAAACCACAGTTATCTCACGCATCCTAAACATTTTGCATTTCTGAGATGGAATATTAAAACCCAGAACATTTACTGAGCACTATTTTTTCTTCAATTATGATTATACAAAATGTTCTCTTGATAATTTCTAACATTGATATTAAACAGGGTAAATCTGCTATGGGATTTCTTAATGTACTAAGCATCTCATTTTAATTGTCAGTGTGCCTAAATCAGGGGGTTTATTTATTTTAAACAATGTTTTAACTTAATACACAACTTAATCTCTGCTCAACAAAAATGAATGCAATTAAAAGAAGTTTTCAGATGGTAGGTATATAAAGTAGGAAACAGTACTTAGCAACTCTGCAGATTTGACTTATGCCTAGGTTTGATGAGCTCTTAGTTTTACCAAAGATCAAGAGCTTGTAATAGGAGCCAGTAAAATGAAGAGACAGGCCTGTGAAACCTAAACTAGGTCATTTAAGCTAAAAACCAAGACTATACTTACATTAAGAAGTCTATTTCTATAAGGGAAGTTATAGAGGATTAGACATTATGAGTACATCTAGTACTAAAAACATAACAAAACTTTTGCAAAACTTTAGCAACTTTTTTTATTTAAATAATTTGAGGTTATGAACAAGTTTTCCCTCTGTGCTCAACACGCTTTACCTGCTAAACATTTTTATGCTTTCAAGAACACATATTTTAAATCGCAGCATCTCTCTTCTGTAAAAAAATCTTTCATCTAGATATACCTCCTGTCTTGTCTGAACTTAAGTCAAAATTTGTTTTAGCAAAATAAAAACCCAAAACAACCCTTGAAATTAAAGAAATTTATAATTATAAAGAAACCATATAAAAAATTCAAAGATATTTCCTATTGTATCTTTCAGCAGTAGGTGACTTATTTTATGCATATAAAGCAGTGTCCCACTATGTAATGATATTCATACAGTAAAAAGTGGAAGAATATTTAGCACTTAAACATTCCATGTGAATACGCATTTGTTACACCTGTCTGAAAAAATGTAATACTGAGACACATACCATAAAATTCTTATTTCAAAAGTATATTCAAAAGTGTGTGGTGTTCTTACCATTCATGTAGTTTTGGACACTAATGTGAACAAAACTTCTAAAATACAGTTTGTAAATACTAGTCATCCCATTTACCTCTTTTGCAGCATATATTAGAAGAAAAATGTTTATATAAATAGTTATACTCAAAGTTCAATGGAATGCATAATATTTCTATACCAGAACAGGTTAGAAAGAAAAATCATAATGTGTTATGGAAAGATCATTTCATTTCTTAAGTTGAACTTTTTGCAAATTTCTTTTGATTAATGTTTTTAAAGAAAAAAGAACAAAATACATTGATTTTAGAAAAAGAATTTAAGAGAAGGTGACAGCAACTAACCTTTCCTACTAATAGCATTGGCTGCTTTTCTATTTTTTATGACCAGGTGCTTTTTCTGTTATAAGCTATCCACTACTTTTGTTAAAAATGGAAGTCTCTTTCCTGTATTTTCCCACCCACAAAGTCAAAATTATATTTCCTTAAAGATAACATACTAAATGCACAGTGACTTCAGTCTTTGAGAATTTCTTCTGTAACTGCATTTCTAAGCTTCTATGACATTTTTATATCATGTTTGACTATAAAGTAACATAATTTTCTGTCACCCTTTCCACCACAATCTCTATTATTTGATTGTGTATTTCATCTTCTATGTGGGACTGCCACAACGCAAACCAAGATAGCATCCCTGAATCTTGTGTCTCGAGTTGTACTTCTCAAGGATATTTTTAATGTAACTTATCCCAAAATCAATGATATGGACTAACAGTCTTTCTACTTCATTTGTAGTGTAAGTATCCATCTTTAAATTAAAACACGATTCTTAATTTGGCTGCAGCTCCACAAAACATCACAAGAAAATCTTGATTGCCTGAAGTTCTCTCCCTCAGCACTCTGGAAAACTGCTGTTTACTGCATTTTTATTTTCCATTGTGTCTTCCCTGGCCTATGTCAAACCATTTTGTTGTTACTGTCAAGATCAGCTGCCAGTGCTCTCTATTCCTGTACTTCTTGGACAAGCTCTAATGCCAACCATCACAATTAGTCTCCTTGACTTTGGAATCGAGACTGGGTAGGCAAGAAGCCAAAAGGAGAGTCCTGGGCTAGAGAAGGAAAGTGCCAATGTGGAGTGTAACCAAACTGTGTATTCTATTCCCCTATACAACATTTCTGACAAAATGTTTAAGATGTAATGTTAATTACATTTATATAATATATATTACATAATATATTATATAATATATATAATAT
>VYXD01014194.1:250255-278723 GCA_013397195.1 Hylia prasina
ATATATATACATATTTTTATATAATAATGTAACAGTAGATGCCCAGTGCTTACCCAACCCCTCAGGCTACAAGACGGGTGTTAAATAAGGTAAAAGAGGTAACTGGGCAAGGAAGGGTACTGTTTCTTTTTTTTCACAATAGTGACTCAGCCCTGATAACTCCCTCCAGAGAAGCAGCAGCACAGTCCCACCCATTCTGAGGGGGTCATCTCTGCTAACGCCCTATAATGAACTGAATGGCACCAGCAGAATAGGCAGCTGCAATGATTATCAAGGACTCAAAAAAATATCCTACAGGATTACATCATTCCATTGTGAAACTCACAGCCCTGGGGGAGCAACTGAGCATTCCTGCTGGGACCTGAGTATATATAGTTGGAGATTTAGGACATTACCAACACCACAAATGGAGAGAGCAAGGGCTGGCCCAGAACTTCCACAAGGATGACCGCTTTTGACAAGACTGAAACCATCACTTCCACAGAACTGAAACACCATTTAATTGGACTGCAAACACCACCCTGACCCACAGGGTGTCAGGTTGTAGTCCAAATTTGTGGGTTAAAGCCAGCTTTTCTGTATCATTGCATTTACTGTAATCTTTCCATTAAATTGTAACTCTGATCTGAAATCTCTCTCAAGGTATTTTTATGGGGTTCATTTCTCCTGCAGGTTTACTTTCAAACTAGCATGAGGATGAAAAAAGAAGAATCCAGTTAATACTGCTGTAGAAGCTCAGGCTTTTTACACCAATTGACAGAAACATAAGTCCTGAATAGACCCCTGCCCTGAATAGACCAGCTGCTACTCACCTGTCCAAGCCCAGAGGGTTTGTGGACTCCCCATCCCTGGAGGTGTTCAAGGCCAAGACGGATGGGGCTCTTAGCAACCGGATCTAGCGCAAGATGTCCCTGCCATAGGCAGGGGAGTTGGAACTAGATCGTGATTGAGGTCCTTCCCAATCCTAACCATTGTATGATTCTGTTTTCTTCACTGCTGTTAATAAATGCCACCCCATTTGTGTTTTGCTGGGCACAGCTGAAATACATGAGCTAGGAGTGTCCCATTTGTATATACTAGTGGAACTGCAAGCCCTTACAATTTTTTTATTGAGTATGTTTATTTGGATTTAATTATTTTTCCTCTTTACAGAGCTAAAAAAAGTTGATCTGATTCAAACGGAGTCTAATCACTAAAATACTACTCTATCAAAATGTCCATTGATCAATGTGTATATGTTGAAATATGTCAGCTGAGCAGATGTGTTATATTTAGCTTCTAGTTAATCTACACTGCTGTTAATAATTCAGTAAGGCAAAAAACCTTTAGCCAATGTAAAAATATGCTAAAATCAGTAAAAACTGTAATAATTATTTACAAAGCATTTTTCCATTTCTCCTCTACTGCGGGACTAAAAAGCAAAATTAAAAAAAAAAAATAATCTGACTGGTTGGGAGACACCTGGCTAAAATTCTCACTACATTAATGTTCAAATAAACGGAAGACCTTGAGTTACCTTAACAATTTTGAGATTGTGCAAAACCTCAAGAAATATAAAGAATAAAGGAAAGGAGAGCTGGAGAAGCATAACTGGTGGGAAAAAGAAAAAAGGCTGCTGCACTGGGGACCTGCAAATGGAGAATGGAGTGTGTTCATGCCATGTCCTCAGACCAACAAGGACATCAAAAGACATTTGCCTTCATTCTTAACCACTCTCATAATTAAGTTCTGAGCACCTTGCAGATTTTTTTCATGTCTGCTCTGGTAGATTGACCCTAGCTGGATACCAGGTACCCACCAAAGACACTGTCACTCCACACCTCAGCAGAACTGGGAAGGGAAAAATATAACAAAAGTCTCCTGAGTAGAGGTAAGGACAGCGAGAGATCACTCACCAATTACAGTCATGGTCAAAAGACACTCCTTCAGGAAAATAAACTCAATTTATTACCAGTAAGTTCAGAGGAGAATAATGACAAATAAAGCTAAACCTTCCCATCAGCCCTCCCCTCCTGGACTTGAAATTTACTCCTGAGTTCTTGATCTCCTCCTGCAAGAGCAGCTCAAGAGGATGGGAAATGGGAGTTTTGGTCAATTCATCACACACTGTGCTTCTTCCTCCTCAAGGGGGAACACCTCTCAGTCTTCTGCTCTAGCTTGAGGTTCCTCCATTGAGAAGAGCCCTCCATAAACTGCTCCAACATGAGTCCATTTCACAGGCTGCAGTGCTTCATGAACTGCTTCAGTGTGGGCTCCTTACACAGGGTGCAGTCTCTCAGGAAAAGACTGCCCTAGCATGGGATCACAAGTCCTGCCAACAAACCTACTCTAGTATGGGCTCATCTCTCCACAGGTTGTATCATGAACCTACTCTATCATGGGCTTCCTACAGGGTTATAACCCCTTGGGGCTGTAACCTGCTCCAGCATGGGGTTGCCATGAGCTGCCAGTGCGTATCTGCTCCACCATGGGCTGCAGGGGCACAGTCTGCCTCATCATGGTCTTCAACCACAGGCTGCAAGAGAATCTCTGTTCCAGCTGAAGTTGCCCTTGTGTATTTTCTTCTCACTTCTTCAACCTATTATTCCAGAGATGTTTCCACTGTCACTAATGAGTTCAGCCTTGCCAAGCAGTAGGTTGGAGCCAGCTGCCATTGGCTCTACCAGACACAGGGGAAGCTTCTAGCAGCTTCTCACAAAAGCCACCTGTGGGGAACCAGGAGGTACAAGGGAGAAGCTGCTCTCCTATGGAGAGCAAGCACCCTGTAAGTTTGAAAAAGGCAAGGTTTTTCATTGGTCCGTTTTGGTGGGCTGCCAACATTCTGTAAACCCCACTCTTGAGTTGGAGGATAAAAGGAAGGTACTGGGACCGTTAGGGGTCCTTCGGAGCCGAATAAACCCTCTCTGGAAGATCATACATCTCATTGCATTTATTTCCCCATGTCTCCTGAGAAGCTGCTAGCTGGAGAGCCCCAGGCACTTACTTGGAGCTGAGACGGCTGACAAGAACCCCAGCTGCAGGGGAGAAACCCTGAGCCAGTTATAGCCACCCCCTCTAGCCCCATCCAGCTACACATAACACCACACAAACCCAATACAGTTGTTCAGGTAAAATATTCTTGCTAATGCAAACAGCATGTACATGACCCTTTACAACACCTCTTTATGTGAGTTTTCAGAGAATCTACTAGGAGGAGAAAGATTTACACATCAATCTTTTTAGAAAATCCTACATTTAAAAAACTGTGTGCTTGCAGTACTACAATACAAAGCAACGGCAGTGCATTTTTAAATTAGTATAGCAAATTAACAGCACCTTGCTTATATATTTGACTTATTCAATTATGTCAATGAAAACCTGTGTGGTAGTTGAGAACTTTTGGAACCCTTGTCACATAAAAAGTTTTATGAAAAAATTACTTAAATTATGTAAAGTTTTTAATTCCCAAGTGACCTGTTACAGATGGGAAAATTAGTATGCTATTATGACTCTGAGTCAGAAAAAATTCTGTATGAAATGGTTTAGCTTTTACCAATACTATAAAAATAAGAGAGAGAAAAAAAAAAGGTTGAATTGCAAATAAGGAGGATATTAAATCAGAGAAAAGAATTCTAAGCTTCTAATTCTACATGTAGAATCCAAACCTCATCTCAATAAAGTCAGTGGGAATTTCAGTATTCAATTCAGTATGTCAAAAACTTCACTTTAATTAAGTATGAACTTAAAGCAGATACACCCATATAATTGTTAAAACAATGGAACGTGTAACTAAATAATGTCACCTGAAGTCCACAGTCAAGTATCAAGTGATTTAAAAAAGATTCAAGCATTAATTAACAGATAACAGATTTTCCTTTTGAGTAGCTCATCCATGAGTTTGACATGGCCCATGAATGCAGATGTGGGAAGGCTGCATGAGATGGGAGGGATTTCACAAATACAGATTCCTGGGTGACTGCTATTTGTGAGAACTGAAGCCACAAGAAAACTGTTTTCTTCAAGAGAAGTCTCTATGACAGCAAAAGAGAGTCCTCTCCCTAAGGGAACTGATGAAAAACTATTTTAGAAGTGGTGAACTGATGTAAGTCCCAGGTTTTGTTCCTGTACATTGTCAGCAGGAAAGAAAAAAAGGTTGTGGGGGAAAGAGAAGTGTTCTAAGACTTTTATTCTGATTCTTATTATTTTTCTTTTTCTTGTAGTTTCGTTAAGAAAGCTTTCTTTATACCCTCTAAAGTTTAAGCCTGCTTTGCTCTTCTCCTAATCCTATCTCACAGCAGAAAAAGAGTAAATAATTCTAGTGGGTGCTCAACCCGCCACATTATTTAGTGCATTGGCCAGGAAACAAAAAATTGGCAAACCAAAACCACTACACCATTGCTTGGTTTTACTATCTTGTTATATATAGACAGGATGAATAACTTCAGTCTTCATGCATCACAAAAATGTATCAACACTTCCTGATATATAATTTGGCAACACTAAATGCATGACAATAAGATTTACCCTATAAGGTCACTTACATGTTAAAACATTGAAGACAATTTCATATCTGGAAATCCTTTACATAAAAATGTAGAAGTATTTAGTTTAGAAATAGATAGCTAAGTCCACATTTTGAATCTTTCTTTTTTGGTCGTCTTAACTGCTTGGCTATCTTTCTTATGATCATACTTTTCTGAAGGGCCAAGAGGGCATTTCAATTTTATGATGGGATAGAAAGCACTTGTCCTGATTTCTCGGTAACATGCAATCCAGTGATATATTTTATATAAACATAGTAGTGTATGGTAGAAAATGTTTTTCAATTGAAATGTGGCATAGTTATGGAAAGGAAAATTAATATAAATATTCCTAAATAGTTCCTGTTTCACAAACTGTGATATGATGACTCTTTACTCAATCCTTTGAGTCTTTACACATTTAAGGATAGACATTGCAAAGCTTTAGTAAGAAAGAGATTATTGGTCAGGTAAATAATACCCTTTTGTCCTAATTTAAATCCTAGAAAAAAGCAAGTAGCTTGGAGAAGATCACTAGACACCTAGACAAATGACACTGTGATGGATTTAGGTCTTATTTTATTTTGCTGTGTACCTGGAATACTATATTATACAGATAACAAAGAAAGGTTTTCATCTACCTGTGTATGTATATTTAGATATGAAAACCAATCATAACAGACAAACACAGACTTTCTTAATGTACAATTTCTTATGAACTTTGAGACAGTCATAACTGTTACACAGAATATTTCTCATTTTTTAAAAAGGGAGCCAGTCATATATTATTGCTTTTTAGGGTAATTAAGATGATGTACAGAACTGGTAGAGGCAGATAAAATGCCTAAAGAACATCAATATTTTGAACTGCAATACTAAGTCCAAAGACTAATCCTTATTATGTTCCAATGAGCACTGAATAGATTACATAGCTTCTTCATCCATACTGCCAGCTCTCCAGGCGTGAATCAGCTCTAATATGGGAGCTGGACAACTCTGGGTATAGGACAAACAGTTCTAATGCAGCTTTTCAGCCACCTCACTACACAACCAGAACAGATGTCACAGCCCTTATTTATGCAGGCACTGACCACAGACTTGCGAAAAAATTATTCTAGAAGGCATAATGGAAACATCACATTTCTGTTGAAGCAGAAACTGTACCTGGCTTTCTTGAATCATATCTTCTGTGAAATTTCAGTCCCTCTTTTTATGTAAACATTGTATGTATTGCACATGTTATATATATATACACATACATATTTCCATTTCAATTTATCATAACATACAAAATTGATTTACAAACACTTCTATAATTGAGCACTAAAAAAAAGTTTTTAACATGCAGTTATGATTCTTTGTCAGACTGTTAGTTTTGGTTCGGCTCTTGATTTGTCACTTCACTGTTTTGCAGCATGGCACATAAATACAGAAGTTTTTTATATATAGATTTTGTAGTAATTGGATTCAGGATACCTTCCAAATACAAGGTATGTCACAGAAAAATTGTTAATTAGCTAGGAAGGATTTCACATCCTTTTAAGAAAGATGGGTTATTATGCACAAATCCTTATAACTAATCTAAGTTAGGGAAAAAAAAACAGAATTGTAAAAAGAATAAATTAGTTAGTGATGATTTACTTGCTATGGAGTATTATTTTGGTTCTTATTTCAACCCAGCAATCACCTTCTGTGTCTCCCACCAGAGGTGTGAGGGGAGTAAGTGAGTCAGGAAGAGCAGCTTCCAGTATGTCAAAATCTCAAAGTTAACGTTATACAGAAGCTCAATGCCTATCACTTTGGTTGAATTTATCGATTCCTCAAACTACAAACACTACTTAACACCTAAAACTAACACAAATCCATAATGTCCTTGATCCCATTTACCTGAGTAATTAACAAAGGTGTGATAGATATTATCTTTTTACTTCATAAATCCATTAACATCATTAACTAAACTTGTCCAACAGACATATTGCCTCATCTATAGCCAACTGAAATAAAAGAGAAGCTTTCCAATTAAGTCCTTTACTTGATAGCTGTTAATCTACTTCACACAAGATAATTTTGTCTACAAACAATTCAGGAAGAGGAGAAAGTAATTTGGCCTACATTTCTACAATACTGCCTAATTAAAAGTTCAACACACTCACTTAATTTAGCTTTCTTTCATGTTCTCAGGAGACCAGTTTGAAAACGTTCACTAAAATGATGATACCCATTAATCAGCCTCCTTTTCAAACTCAAACTGCCCGACTACCTACAAAAGCACAGTTTTAACCTATCTGGTGATCAAAGTTGAAGCTGCAATATTCCTTTTTCAGGTTTATTTTTTACTTCCCCTCCCCACCTACATCCAGATTCAGGATAAAATTGTAAATTTTAGACTTTGAGAAAAATTCTTACCCACACAAATACTAAAACACAAAACTAAAGCACCAACTGTATTTTGAAGGTACACAGGCCATTTTGTTACATGTACTTTTTAACTGCCCCTCCTTATTTCTCTTCACAAATCTAACAGATAATGCTGATATAAAAATAAGGCAATTCTTACTACTGACCTCTGGGATTTATTTTTAAATACTGTTTTGTTTCTGTAACGGAATAACCTAATCAGTAACATTTCTATAAATACAGAATAACTTCACAGATTTCACTTAGCTAACTTGGGATAGACTCAACATGGGCAAATTCATTAATCAAGTTAGTAAAGGGCAACTATTTAAATATTTTTTCTTCCTTGAGCACAGCTGTAGTCAGAAGAGAAGAAACATCCATATCAAAGTTTAATACAATTTTGAACTGAAAAAAATCAGTCTATCTTTTCCTTAGCTGCTGAGCCCTCCATGTATCTTTTCAGGTTAACACTAAGTAATGTGAACAAAAACCAGCATAATTTGCTATGAGAAAGAATTACTGCTGACATATCTAAATACACAATAATATCACCAATGTCTGTGTGTAAGCAATTCAGTGAAAAATAGAGTAGGATATTAAAAATAAAAAGGAAATTATAACAGTAAAATCTTCTACTATCCATGCTTGCCAACAAATCACACTAGGAAAGTGCAGCAGCTTTAACTGGAACCTTACTAAGACACGATTTTCTTATATAATCTTCATGCCAAATTTTTGGTCTGTGCCATGATTTGGGAATATCTGGTTTTGAAGAAGTATCAATTTCACTATTTCCAGTAGTTACCTATTCAGGAAACCTTGAGAAGCCTTTTATCCATCATGTTTTAGGCATCAAGGAAAGTCAATGCTAAATCATGTGAGAGGCGAGCAGATCCAGCTTTCTGAAAGCAGATATCTTTTATTAAGCATGAAGACATGACTTCCAGTTTGACGCTTCATCAACTGTGAGCAAAAATATCTTTCATAGTAGTTGTGCAAGGTGCAGCAATACCTTTGTGTCGGTATGGGTAAAATAGATGGCCAGGGGATTTCAAAACTACTTCATCTTGGAACTTGTAAATTACTACCCATGTGTGTATTTACAGGTTCAATTTGCAGTTACAAGGATGGGATTATACTAACAATAACTTCTTTCCTACTTACTCTCACTTAATTACAATATCAAAATTATAGTAAAGCAGTACAAATATGGCTATTTTCTGCATTACTTTTTTTTTCTTTCCAAATTGTAATGCTTTTTATATGTAAATGTCTAAAGCAAATATAGAAAACATCTAAAACCAAAACCAGCAATAGAACTGCAGCCAGGATAATAGTGAATGACATGACTATACAGGAAAAATAAGTGAATAATAACAACTTCAAAGGAATTTCAAGTACATTGTTCAAAATTACTGTTTTATGAAGGACTGTTACTGGAAAAGGATATACTGAATATACAACACTTCTCTGTCTTTGGTCCCCACTTTTAGTCTAAAAGGTGAGACAGTATCAGGAAATCTATGACAGCACACATTTCTTTAGTCACACTTAGTCTTCTCTTTCAAAAAAAATGGAAATACAGGGTAAGTATGGCCTTTCCACATTTAAATACCATGAATGTAATCAAAGAATCATTAATTTATCATTATTTCATTTCAGACAACAACTTACCTAAAAATGGATCACCATATTCTGTATTAGACAGCTTAAGCAAGTTGTTTTCCAAAGTCTCCATCACTTTAGCTGGAATAAATGCAGTATCTGTATCAGCATTCACATGTATTTTGTAACTTAAAAAATCTTTACCATAAAAAACACTTTTTAAAGCTGTCAGTAATTCAACTAAAAAACTTTGGACTAAAATTTTGAAGATAACTTTCTATCAACAGAAAAAAGAGCAAGATAAATTTAATGAAGACTTTCAGTCTATGCCTGAGAGAACTTTAACTCAATAAAATAACTCACTGGAACAATAATTAGTGCCTAGTGTCTATCAACATTAAGGAGAGACTTATCAAAATCCACTACCAGATGAGTTAATTTATTCTACAAAGGCTCACACACATCTGGCAATAGAGTATGGCAATAGCTGGCAACAGGTGACACATAGTGATCAGGATTCCAACTAGACTAGTTTCTGTGATAAGTCATGTGTATCTGTTAAATAAGAAATCCTAAAATAAAAGTAGTTCCTTATTCCACACAAGCTAAAATTTGGAGGGATTTTCTCCGTTTGTTCTCATTCTTTCCATACCACTCTTCCCTGATTCTACTATTCATGAATGAATGCATCTCCCCCTACATGGTCATATATGAAGAGTTTTTTGCCAAAAACCTAATATTTATTTTTCCTTTCTCATCTAGGACAGACAACAGAAACCTTCATACTTTTCTCCAGCATAAATGAGCAAGACTTTCTTGTCTTATTACTAGGGAGAAGGAAATAATGTCATCATTGAGAAAAATAAAAAATAGTTTAAAACTCATTTCAAACATTATAAAGATTCACTCAAGAACCTGTTAATATGTATGTGCATACATGTTTTGTGCAAAAACATTTCTTCAACAAACCATAGATATCTAAATAAATCAGAATTTATCAGTGCTGGAACAAACCCCGATAGAGAAGAACCTCTACCTCGTTCTGACACTACATCCACTGCAGCTGCTGATGACCCTGCACTTAAAGGCTGGGGCTGGAGCTGTGGCTGCACACGATTTGGCTGCATAAATGACGAATGCTTGCTCAGGCTCTGAGGATGTGTTTGGCTCTGGGCGAGGCATGGCATAGATCTTCTAGAAGGTTTTAATGGGTGCTCTTTCACTGTCTCACTCTTGCTTGTATTCATACCTGAAATAGCCAAAAGAAAAATAACATAAGCTCTAGCATATTAGGCCATGACAAAGAAAAATGGCTAATTATGAAACCACTTAATAAGCAACTCCTCATCTAAACAAAAATGTCACACTATAAGGTCTGAAGTTATTAAAAAACAACCTAACGAACTAAAATACAGTATTCCATTCTGTAAAATATTTACATTTTCCTTTCAAAGCTACAAAAATTTCCCCTTCACCATTATGGAAATAAATGCATTCTCTTAATCCTTTCACGTATTGAGTAACCTTTGTGAAAAAACGTTGTAGAAAACAAACAAATGTGGAAAAAAAAATATTCCAGGGTCAGTTAGAACAAAGAAGCTGTGACAATGATTTTACTCTTAAGACTTGTTTCTGAGAGACAAGGAAATTAAGTTGCTTTCCTAAATTTACATGGAAAAAAAATTCATTATTATACACCTCCTGATTCAATATAGAGTATTGACACACACAATCCTTGTAAAAATTAATTCAACACTGAGCAAAATCAAAGTCCACTAGTGCAGTTAGTCTATTTCAATATACTAGTTCTCTGCTTGACAGAACAATTTACTTTACAGCATGTTTTTATAAATCTTAGTTTCTTAGTGATATATTTTACTTCTTGGCTGTGCTAAAAATAATTAAGTAATCTAAACATTTCTCTTTCTTGGAGAGCCAGGAACTTCCAAGGAACTTTCCCCATCAAAATCTGTGCCACTCAAAGAAGGACATTGTACCCAGCAAGTCTCTTTCTTATGTAAACTCAATGCAAGTGTTAAAGTTTCCTGTCTGACCACCCAATAGCCACTGTAGCAGTCATACCTGCACCACCTGAGTTGGGACTAAGGCCCATTCCCAGCAGGCTCCAGTGAACTGATGGGTGCCCCTCATGAGTGCCTCCACATCCCACACTCACACGGTCAGAACACCACGGTTTCCCTACCAGCTCAACACCATGTTTCCCACAGCACAGTCTCAGAGGTCTGGCTCCTTAAAATAATTTGCAACAAACAACAGATTGAGCTGGGTGCCTTCAAGGAGGAGAGAAGGAAACCCTGAGGTTTTATACCCTCACTGTCTAAGCTCTCGAAAGTCTGGGGCCAGGGCCATCGGCTTCTTCCTTGTTTCTTGAGGGTCCCCTGTGTGTCACCTGCCCTGAGACACAGGTCCCCAGGCCCTTTGTTATGCAAAGGGTCACCAGTTCACTGCCTCTAGTCCTGGGCTCCCGATAGCCCGAGCTCAATCTGCAGCTGTCCTGCAGCTGCACACACAACTGCCTGCACTAAATGTGGTCCTCAACATCAGAGTCTACAAAGAATGTCCTTTGATTACCAGGATACCCCCAAATTTAACTGTAATAGCTAAGGTTTAAAAGAGCCTTTCCTTTAAAAACTTCCATTGAGCTCACAGAACATGCTTTGTTCTGTGTGTTTCTCATATCAATGTTAAAAACGAGGTTCACTTTCTTAGAAAAAATTACAAGTTTAATAAAAAATAAAAAATAGACAATTAGGAGACAGAAAATAAAGCAAAGTTTCTTAGCCAAGGGTGCCTGGCAAAGAGCCAGCCAGCACTCCTTACCCCTTCAGATCATTTGCTTTAAGGATCTCTATGTTACATATTCAATAGACCTTAATGCATTATTCAAACATTCCTTTGAGTTCAGTTGTTCTCTTGGTTTTGGTCCCCCCCCCCAGCCTGTCCCATTTCACTAAATTAATATTTTATTACTCCTTGTAGATAAAGTTCTTGTTGGCACCTTTTAGTCATTCTATGTTTTATTCTTCTGATACCAGGAGATCAATAAATTCCTCCTTGTAGCTTTTGGTCCAGCGCTATCTTGATCTAGTCAGTTCAGGAATGTAGGAGGATCCTGCCCCTTACCTTCTGGTAGGGGTTTGATTCCGATTGGTCAACTGGTTTGACTGCTTTTAAATGTTACAAAAAAAGTCTTTACTTCATCACTTTTCTAAACTCTGTTAATAATAAAAGAAAATACAGTAAAACCTTCCCACATTACACATATAACATTCATTTTAATATTTGTGAAAAGCCAATTTTATAATATGCATTTATAACATCAAGAAATGCAGAACTTCATTAGACTGAGGAGAATTCTTTCCAGTTCTGCAACAGAGCACAAGTGCTCTTGGTCAGACAAATTAAGTGTTTAGTACCAGGTGAAGACAGACATGTAAGCTTCTGCGGCCCCAGAAGGTGCCATAGGTCTTGAAATAAGTATGTGCAGAAAGAACTCTGCTCCTTAATAAAAGGATGCTATGTGCCAGCAGAGAATGCAGTGGGCACTGGGTTGGCACCCTTGACAAAGCCTTGTTGAGAGCAGAGTAATGCCACGTATGTCTGTTGTGCTACTTTGAAAGTTTCTAGGGAGTCTTATTTATTGTTCTTTCTAAATGGACATGCTTATTAGACAAAAATCTACAGCAGTTAAACACAACAATAGGTAATGTGGAATAATATATAAAGACATATACTTCATAATTGCTCTGGATGGCCTTAATGATCAATTTCTTAAACAGGGATAGGCTGCCAGTAACTATGGACCACAGAGAAATGTTTCTTTCTTCTTATACTGGAGTCAGTATGTGTAGCAAGATGAATTACTATTAACCAAATAAATTTATGATAATGCAAATAACACATACTGGCATTTAATTTTAACCCCAATTTAAGTGATACATATTAAAAAATAGAATATAATTATTTTATGAGGTAATGCCTCAATTCAAAAGAAAATGATTCCCTTTTGCTGTCTCTTACTCTATATTGCACCATCTCCAAAAGGAAATTACTTTTAATGAAACAGATTTTAGTTTATGGATTTTAGAAAGCATCAAAATGGAAAGGAAAAATGCTTTTTTTTTTGGTCTGCAAAAACTGTAATGAAGTAATGAAATACAAAATGTTGCTTTTAGTACCACATAGCAAAGCAGGATTCACACAAAATTTGAAGTGTTAAAGAATACTATTCATTTTGTACAAAACATGAGACTATCTTATGATCACTCTAACACGAAATAATACACTTTCCTGACAATATCCATGTTAGTAAGATGTACTTTAAGGATTTTTAAATGTTTGATTTACAGAAAACAACCAATACTTTGGATCTTTATTGAGAAAGTGGAAGAAATACCATTGTAAAGAAAGGAACAGTTCAAGAAGAAGAGTGGTGCTTTTTGCCAAGGGGGTCTACTTACCATAAAAAGCATAATCAAGAAAAGTAAATAGCTTTGAATATTGATTTCATTCTAAAGATTTGTGTAATACCTTTTATAAATATTATCTCCATGAATATATTTTCTTACATAAAATAAAATCTAATTTTAACCAAATAAAATTGGTGCCTGGCTAATCAATAATGCTTCCATGCAAAAAAAATAAAATACTTTTGTCCTTAATTGTACATGGGAATTAGAAGGCTTCAGAAGGCTGATGGAAGATTGAAAAAGCTGCTGTAAAAATATCTTCAAGAAAGCATTAGAAAACCAACAAAACATTCCATTTTCTCCCCTGAACCCCACAACATATGAAATCTCTGGAAGGCTAAATATCCTCATTGAAGTCTACTCCCCAGGCCTCATTCTGAGAAATCTTCAGAAAATGCTTTTTCACAGCAGCCTCAGGAGACTGGCACTGGTAGAACTGAGTTGATTCAGAAACTCAGCTTTAGTTGAGGTTACAGAAAAGGAAGAATGCACAATATTGCCTTTAAATAGACCAAGATAGGGATTAAATGCACCAAGCATAAAATGAATAGACATCAAGGGGTTTGATCTAGGTTATAATATTTATTTGTTAGCTAAACAAAAGAGGAAACAAATCGAGTGGACAGCCCATGGAGACATAAAACTCAGGATGGTAGGGGTTTCTTTGATTTGTATATTGAAGTGGCTTCATTCCATTTTCACTTTAGGAGATTAAAGGTCTGATAGCAAACAGCTCCTCTACGGGAAAGATCAGTTGTGAAATGTTTTTATTCACATTCTGTATTCTGTCATAGTTGATCAGATTAGAAACCAACAAATTAGAAGCGGGTGACCTAATTCTGATTATAACTGATGCAACAATGAAGATAATAAGGTAAGACAAAAGGCAAAGTATATTACTAAGCTGTGTTATTTTGTACACTTAACTAAGAAGTCAATAGGAATATAAAGACAACTTTCTGGTTTTGCTCAGCTTTCTGCATATAGCTTTTTAGAACAATATAGAAAACCTTTGTAAGATCTGCAGTTGGTAAATAGGATAATGCATTGGAGAGAGCAGATCAGAGTTTAAAACACCATATGCCTCAGACTTGAGTGCAAATCTATCTGGAATTTAGTTCTGTAAGAGAATTGGATGACAAAACAAGCAACTTGCAGATTATTTCAATTTGTATTTCAATTCCAAAAATTGATCCCAAATTAGGAATGGATGGTTAACTAGGTATATATCATGTTCATTGTACATGAGGTCTTGAGGTCTTGCCCTGAACAGTGCTTAGGCATTTATCTACTTACAAAAAATGAAGTTTGGTCACCTAAAAGAAGTTATTTTGGTCACTGTATTTTCAGTCATAACCCATACTGCTCTATATATTTCCAGTCAGATCTGAAAAAATACCCCTAACCCTCCTCCCTCTCCTCCAACCCTGTCCCCAGATTCCATTTACAGAGACAGACCTAGCTGTGGTTTATAACAAATACCAAGTTCTTGGTCCTGTTATTCAATTCCAGTAAGGTTGATTATTTTCAGCTGAAAATCTCATGTTGGCAAAACTTCAGTGGAGAACTGTAGGTAGGCAGAAGGTAGTCAGAACAAATACTTGGCTAAGGCTTACAGTATTTCCATGGGAAAGGTGCTTCAGAAAAACTGATTACAAAAACTGCTTTCATCCCAGAAATACTTTTTGGGGAATAATAGTCTATGAATTGTATCTGAGTGTACTGAAGAATAAGTATCCTCAGAAAAAACTCCCAATATTTTTTGAGTAGAATTAGTAAATACTTTATAGATGGAATGATGTAATTAAAGAGATGATGGAAAAATAAGAATATTACAAACTCTGAAAACAAATTACTTAAAATTAATAATAAAGTTTAATATTTTTGGTGATAAATAAAATAACATCTGTGTACATTTTCACATTTATCAAAAATATTAAGATGAAGAGTTTTGTACAGATGAATAACATAGCAGAAGTTTTAAGCATTGTACATTGCTTAAGATAGATTTTTGTGCATTGTGCAGAATAGATAGTCCTTTTGCAGAAAGTGGAGTCCTGTAACAATGCTTTTAAAGCTCAGCAGAGTAGTGCTGCTTGTGGCCAGGCAGGTTATGGCGTATGCATAACACAGAGGGTAAAACACTGGAGTGTAAAATTGCATTTTTAAATGCAAGTTTAAACAAAACAGTTTCAACGGTTGAAAATACTTAAACTCATACAAACTTTTATGGAAGGAAACATAAAATATGGTGGAAGATAGTACTTTATTATAATTGCTGTTAATAATGTGAAAAAGCATTCTCAAGTTTTGTGAATGTAGGTCTCTCACTGAAGAGGTAAAATAAGTGCAAAATAACCACAAAACCTAAAGAGCAAAATCAAAGTAAATAAAATGAGTTGAGGTACTCAGAAGAAAGCATCTTATACCACTAGAATACTACTTAAAATAAAACTTTTTTTTTTTTTAAAGTTAGTAAGACAAACACTAGTGAGCAAGAAATCTGGAGAGATATAGCTGCCTTTCTTCCTTCTCTAAAGGAGCCATCCTATTCCAAGTGGAACTCCTCATAAGGCAAAAAAATCAGTCAGGGAAAAAAAATCCAAAAAAACCAACCCACAATCAAAACAAGGAAAAAAATCACCCCAAAAAGAAAGAATAAACCCACAGGACTGAAGAAAATCTCCAAGCCAGTATGGCAATATCACACTGAAAAAGTATAACAGAGTACAAATAAAAAGTAAAAGAGAATACAAATAATCAATTCCACAGTTCATAGTTTTGACAGAATCTGTACTGTAAAGGTGTGAATCAGTTCCTTTTTCCTCCCAAATCTTTGAACCATCATCCTTTTAATTTTTTTCTTCTTCTTTTTTTTGTAAATTCTAATTCCAGAAATAATACTAAACTTAACCTATTAGCTTAAATATTACTATANTTAAAATAATATTAAACTTAACCTAATAGCTATTATCTCAGTTATAAATTATTTATTATGATCTCAACTTCTCTTTTCACCAACTCTTTTCTTCTGCCACCAGATGGGAGAAAGGTGAAATTTATTATTATTATAAGAAAAAATATCAGGGAAGTTTTAACTTTCATACAGGGTTTTAACTTCTCCATGGGGTAATGAAAGATCACACATACGTTATCTTCTACATTGAGTACTGCAGTATACGTTTTCATCAAGAAAATTGTATAACAGGTATACATCCAAAAAAAGTGCATACACATTTATTGCTTCTAATTTCGTGCCTATGGTCATATTCAGACAATAGAGAGGACCCAAGTGGCACAGAACCAAGCAGAGTCAAAGCAGAGCTGAGGCTGGGCACAGCAGGGGGCTGGGCCAAGCTCAGCTGAATACTGCCAACAACGGCCAAGTCCAGCAGAGGGGAACAGTCTGGGAGTGAGCAGCGCAGTGCAACATACTGCCTTTCTTCAGCATTTGTCCATGATTGTTATTCATTGTCTTGGGCTCAGGGAAGTGAAATGCTGGTTTGCAGAGAATGTTCATCCTCTTGCCTTTGTTTTGGGGAGGCTGTGTGGCACTAGCTGCGGAAACATCCACCATCTTGTCTTTGTCTCGGCCAACAAGCGAAACTAAAATGAGATGGTGAGCACCTTTTCTCTGTAAATCAACCTCTCTTTTGTATACTTTAGTTATCAATATCGTTGCTGTTACTGTTTGTTTCTTCTCCCATTGCTGTTTGTTTTCAGTAAATGCAATCTCAACCCACAGTCTCTGCTTTTGTCCCTCTCTCACCAGAGAGGCTAGAGGGAAAGGAAGCGGTTTGTTTGGTGTTTAATTCTGGGTGGACCACTACAAGCCCACTACAAGCTCCTTGGTTTCAATTCAACACACATGTTCTAGTCCCTCTTTACCTTGAATGTTAAGCTAAAATAATGATTATTTTTTTAAAGTTGCCTTCAATAGATAACTCAGTAAAGATTTTCTCCAGTCTCTGGTACTCAAAACTACCAAAAAACTACAAAAAACCAAACTCACTATTCAATAGTATTAGGAGAAATACAAAAGACTGGAGAAAATGGAGGAACCCGTCCCTGCTGATGTGCTTCACATGGTTTAAGAATGTGATTAAAAAAACAAAGGCATGCCTGCAGATAACCTAGTTTTTACAATAGTTCTACTAGAATTCACAGACTTGCAAGCTTTATCTCAGTAACCAAAACTGTGCTAGAGGCTTTAACTCTTTCAGAAGGAAATCATGGACCAACCTCTCAGAACTTGATTACATGACAGAAATTCAGCACCTGGAGGCCTTTGTTCTTTCATCATTTTGTTGTGTGCTTCCAGAGCTGAGGATCATCCAGTCTTCCCATTGCTTAACTTACTGGTTCTCTTCCACTTTCAATAAGAATAAATGTGTTTACTGCTAAGTTGTGTGACAAAATAATCCATAGTCAAAAAAATTTTCGTATCACATTTTATATGAGAATTTAATGGCTCAACATGCGAGTCAAACAATCCCTGGATTTAAGAGTCCTTAAGTACTTATCTACAAAAGTGACAGTAATGGCTTCAAAAGTTTTTCTTCAGACTTCTAATATATATTGACATGGTCATATGCATTTCAAAATGCCTCTAAATACTGCTAAGATAGTGACCACATAACATAAAGTACACAAAATGTATGTAGACCTGAGACCAGGAATTACCATGATTTATATGGTGATGCAAGAAAAACATGCCCAGTGCATGAAGAGTAGAGGAAATCGATTCAAATCCACTACAGGAGAACAAAAGCAGTAAATCATATTGAAACCCTCTATTTTCGACAAATACGTAAGGAACTTACATTACCCATTACTTATGTGCAGATATGTGAAGATAAGAGTTCAGAATCAGAGGAACTAGGTTTCTTGCATGTCTGTCACTAGCTTGACAGTCTCTGATGAATGGAGAAATTTCAGAGTCCTCCTGTATGAAAAACTGATTGAAAGCCTACATCCACTGAGAAGTATTTACTGAGGAAAAACAAAGGTCACTGTGTATTTAGCTGTTTGCTCAGTAAAGTAAGGATTAAACCCTCAGTTATCCTATTCTTTTCTTATCTGTGTAGGCTTAGCTCATAGCACTCCTGAAAATACAATTCTATTCTCACATTCATATAGTATGTCTTTTTTGTTGTTTAAGGTATATATAGTCAAAAGCCTCAATTTTGCCTTCAGAAATTTTGGTTATGACTAGCATAATAGAATATGGTTGAATTCATTTCTGATTGGAATTAAAAATCTTCAAATTTTGATACATGATAAGTGATTTATTGTGAGATAATTTAGAATCTAAGTGTGACGGGTTGACGCTGGCTGAAACTTTAAAAGGTATAACGATAAAAAAGAGTTATTAAAAGAATTAAAAGAGGACAATGAGAACTAAAATAAACCTTTAGAACACCTTTCTGCCCCACCCCAGCCTTTCTTTCCTACCCATTGATAGTGCAGGGAGACATATGGGATTTTTAGTCAGTTTGCCATTTATAAGATCTTTCTTCAGTTCACTTAAGGAGAAGAGTCTGTTTTGCTATATTATGGGGTCTTTCCTATGGCAAACAGTTCTTTGTGAACTTGTTCAAGGTGGTTTTAATTTTCACGGCTGACAGTCCACCCAGAACCTGCTTGCAACATGCTTCCCTCCCACGGCTTGCAGTCTTCCCACAACGGCTTTTCATGGGTCATTTAGTTAGGGGGTGCAGTTTTTAAGGATGAGCTGTTCTAGTGTATAAGCAAGGGTCCTCTTCCTCTGTTTCTGAAAGCAAGGGTTCTCTCTCTCTGTCTCTGTCCACGCCTCTCACCAGATTACAGTTTTTAAGCATCCACATGCTCCAGAGTGCCTTTTTCTCATGGACTGCAGGTGAATGCTGCATCCCTCCATGCACTTCATGAATTACAGGAAAAGTTTGTTGTATTATAGTCCTCACCATGGTTTGCAGAAGAATCTCAGCTCCAATGCTTGGAGCACCTCCTCCTCCCCCTCCCTCTTTTGCACCAACCTTAGTATCTCCATATCTCCATATTGTTCTCATCACGTGTCCTCACTTTTTCTTTTCTCTGACTTGGGAGAGAATTGGTGTTTGCAGGTTTGTTTGTTCTCAAGTTCTATCAATTGAAAGTTTTTATAGAGCTCTGCAGCACTGAAAAGTTGATCTTGTCCAGGTTCTGCTTTCAGGGAATTTGCTCACTGTGCTTTTCTCTCTATTGGTCACGTGGTGTCCACTGGCACTGCACAAGCTGCGCTGCTGCCAGCTCCACTCCACACCTTTTCTTTATGCGGGACACTGAAAAAAGAAAAGCTGCTACCGCCACTTTTGTCTTTCTGACCACAGCACAACTGGTTAAAAGCAGCTAAGTAAATAAAGTCCATTTCAAGCCCTCCCAAAACAACCACAGCCACATGGCAGCACCCTGGCCAAAGGGATGGCCTCTGGCAGCATGGCTCAGCAGCCACACCAGGATGGGGTCCAGCAGCTCCCACTGGAAAGGGGTCGCAGCCCTGCTAGGAAGGGGGGCCCAGCCAACCCCACCACTTCTCCATAGAGAGCAGGGAGCAAGAGAGCTTCTCACGGTTTTTTTGTTCTTAAATATGTTATCAGAGAGGAGTTTCTAATTGGCTTAGCAGTGTGCCAGTTCTGAGAGCCAGCCAGTAACTGGTCCCACCAGGTGCGGAGGAAGTTGCTAGCAGCTTCTCACAGAGAATCACTTCTGTGGCTGATGGTTTTCCTTCTTCACCAAAAATCAATTATTGAAAAACAAGCACACTAAGTACCATGCAGCAGGAAGGCAATCTGCAATGTCCTTTATAAAATATTTAGAGGTAATACCTGTTAAACCTGCCTAGAGCATATGCTTAGCAACATTTGAAAAAAACAAAATGAAACAAAACAAAGAGAAATGATGGGGTTTTTCTTCTCTTCATCTTCCCATGATTGTTATTATTCCTGCTTTTTAATTGCATTAAAAGCTAAATCAGCAATTTTAGAAGTGCATGATTACAGGTAAGTGTAAAGCTTAATCCACCTTCCACCTTAAGATAAAATATCTTAAGAGTTAAGTGTGCTTTTCCAAACTGAAGAAACTGCATGTCAGCTGCATCCTCTTCAAAAGCCTCTATTCATACCCTTGTGTCTTGACCCTCTACTGTTGGCATCTTATCCACTGCAGAGATATTACAAGGAAACATGCAAAGCCAACACAGAGTTGCTCAAACAAACATTTCTTCTAATTAATGTGTTTCTAGGTTCAATGTGTTCCAGTAGTATTATTTTTGGTTAATTATTGCTGAGGTGAGAGGAGGAGGACCCAAAGGAATATTCAGTATGCCTGGATGTAAGGTGCAAGACTGGACAGATCCTTTTATCCCATTTACTCTTTAAGGTCTCTTATTTTTTCCTGAAAGAAAAACATATTCTCAGTTTTAAAATCAACTATGCATGTATGAATTTTTCAAGTTTTCCTGTTTGGAAAAGAGATCAGAATCCATGCTGTTGAGAAAGACAATTGAAGATGGGATTTGGTACTCAGCCAAATTGTCTTTAAGCTTGTTTTTACTCTTGTAGACATTACATCACCCCTGAGAAGACTTTTTCTTTACTCTGAATTATAGCAGCTGTTATGTAACTTATTTTCTTCTCACATTTTCATGTAACTTGGAGAGAAGCACTTGTGTTCAGATTCCTTAGTACATGTATAAATGACTGTATTTGTCATTGTATAGCATTCCTTTATGTATTTTAATTTAACGCAGTGACAGACTGCTGCCTGATGTCTTGGAAGGAATACTTTGTATGCTAAGCACACTTCTGAGTAAAGTAAGGTACATCTGTTTTACAGTATTAGACACTGCTCCAAACTAAATCATGGACACTTCCTACTTTGCTGGTACATTGTTTTTGCAATAAATTGGGTAAAATATCATACTATTAAGATGTGCAACGAGGTATTAGAAATAATTGCTATTAATGTTATCTGGTTACAGAATATAGCACTGCAACATTTCATTAAACATCATGTACACTGGAATGAGAAATTTAAAAGAAATGCATTTATTTGGATGACTGCAACCTCCGTTTGCTCCATGTGTCTCATACACCACATACACATTGTTCTCCTAATGCTTTGTATGTGGGATAAATCTCACCCATCTTTTAAATTTGTTTTAAAGAGGTCCTCTTAAACCACTCAGAAAGCCTCTGTACTTTATTGGGAAAAAACCAAAACAAATCAAACCCATATTGACACTATTCCTTTTCAAAAGCCATTTATGATGTCTAGGCAATACAACCTGGATTTTTTTCCAGAAGACCAGCGCACCAGCCACAGACTCCTGAACTCTACAGAAGATACGGTGGTGAATTTGCTGTGCATATCACAGAGAATACAAACTGCGAGACAGCTTAGACATCCTTATAAGGTCTCAATTTTTTTTTAGAGACTCCACTGGACCTCACTGGAAGCAGGAACTTACCACTCTTCCTCAGTTATAAATTTTGCAGTTTTTCTGTTATCCTTTCAAACATGCCATGTGAGGCAGTAATATGATAATTAACCTGAGGCCCATGTGAAGACTGTTGTCTGATTATACTCTCCAAGAAGGAAGGAAACTTCTGCATGGGAAATGGGCCCTAATGGGTCTTCAGGAACAGCTAGGTCTGAAAGAATAAATCAGGTTCTGGAAGAATGATTGCAGGGATCTTTAGGAGAAATGGGTCTTAACGTCTCTATGAACATCAAGCCAACAAAAGTTTGTTACAGACCCCAGGCAGTTTGAACTTCTGAACTTTAGGGTAGTAGGAGAAATGGGTCTGCACAATTCTATTGCAGAATCCAGATAGCCTGAACTTCCAAACTTTAGGGTAAATGACAATACATATTCAAGGGGGAATATGTATTAGGCAGTGGGGGAAGTCTGCACCTTCCTAGTACCTCAGCCAATGGGGAAAGAAGAGGGCAGAATGTGGCCAGGAGTTTAGGATAAAAGGAGCCTGAGTCCTTCAAAACCTGGACAGAAAACCCATGGGGTATGCTCCAGTGGACTCTCTTCCTTTATTTGAATAAAGTTCCAGGACTCCTCTGCCTCCTTTGTGGACAATGGCTTTTCATAGCATGGCTTTTCCACACACTTCAAAATACTCTGAAGCAGTGGAGAAATATGAAAGCTTGCCCACATATTTTCACTCTCTCACATCAAGCATACAGCATTATCCTAGCATCTCTCATTTCAAAATTCACTCTCTCCATGCAGGGAGCTGTAATAATCATCCCACCATAAAGCAACCAAACAAGAACTGAACAGTGCCTTACACAACACCGTTCTCTGAGCTAGCAGCAAATACCACAACACAGGCCTTCTGCATGACATGATTTTCATCATTTGATCTGCCAAGCATTTAAACCAGCTGGACAAGATCAAACAATTCCAATTTCTATTAATATTTTCAAATATAAATGTAATGTTTTACTTCATTAAGTCAGCAGATACTTGAAGTTTTCAGTGGCTCATTTTACAAGGTCTTAAAAGTTTTTGGATAGCAGCTATCTCTTGCTGGCACAAAATCACTGTCTTTAGCACCTGGGTGAACTATAATGTTACAGACATTTAAATTCCCAAGAGTTTAAAACTAAATTTATCTGTTACTGATTAAATAAAAGTTATTTTAAAGTCTTGTTTCTACTATAAGATGTGGCCAAGAAAGGACCAGAGATTGTATGTATTCAACTTCAGTGTCATCTTTTCCTTCCTATATTTACAGGAAATAATGTCTAGGTCCTTTCCTTCCTGCTTCTAACACATTTCCGGCCTTATCTAATAAATAGGATGAAGGAAAGTCTGTTCTTTAATGACTTCTTAAGTACTTAGAAATTTAATTTCTAAACATTTTGGATCCCCTGGTTCTGAATCATCTATCTTTTGAGATTGTGTGTGTCATCAAAAATACCATTCATTTTATTATAAAAGTAATATTTTTACTTCAGTAACTGAAGCTGAGTTATTTCTATTGGTATTCAATTTTTCTGGCTAAAAAAATTAAAATATGCACCAAACAGACTGAGTTGCTACACTCACTTAACAGACACAATTAGTACAGATTTCACATAATTATCTCCATCAGATTGCAGTTTATGTGCTGCTTGACAGCTGAAACTACTACTAGGTATGCAGCACCAACACTGTAGATAAATAACAAAGTTTAGTCTTGAAGGAATTGAATACAATATTTCTTTTCTAAGAACTCTGTATATTCATAGTTCGGTTTTCAACTGCCATGGTGATATTCTTTTCCCTGTCACAGGGTTATTTGAAATGCTTAGGTTATATTTTTAAGTCTTGAAAAACTTTTGCAGAAAAGATGCATGCATATTACTACTACTTTACAAACACTGTCTATAGGGTTTCAAGCATCTAAAGCCTGAAAGGGACCACAGTCTCTAGCACTACTAACAGCTACACCAATCAAGCATCTCATATTTATTTCTCCTAATTAATAATCTTGTTAACTGAAAAGTTTATTTTTTTTTTCACAGGCATCCCATTACTGAAAAAACACAGCACACCAGGATAAAATGTTTACTGAACAAACAAGCTATCCTAAGAAGCCTCAGCCACATAAGACCTCAGTTTTCTCAACCAGAGACATTGGTATCCTCTATTCAGTATGGGCAACACTATTGTTGTGTGGGAATTGCTTTGAACAAAACAAGGAACAGAAATTCCTTCAAATACTGCAAAACATACTGTGTTTATGTTCCATCAGATAGACTGTAGCTCCATCTGGACCAAGATAAAAACTTCCTCAATTTTCACATGATGAAGCAAGCTCAGAAGCCTAAGACCACAATTTTTAAATTTGTTTATTTAACAGGTCACTGTAAAACTTCAGTGTAACGCCCAAACTTCTCAAAATAAAATCTTTAAAATTGATACTTTTTTTTGCATAAAGTCAACTGGTAACAAACTCAAAGCAAAGTAACTCTATCTAGAAGCAGAGCTATATACATTTCTCTCCTAAATGCTTTTGGGTGAGACACAGATCCGGATGACTTTACATCTGAGGTTACAAAGGCTAACAAAGAGGCACACAGTATGTTGATGGGAGACCCAGAAGAATTGATGAGTTTGGGATACCTATTAGAACAGAGGGTTCTCCTTAACCCCAGCTGCCTGTTTGCCCCATGAAAGTGAATTTCAGTTTTTGTTCTCGCACATCTGTTTGCTCACACTGAGACAAACAGATGCAATTTTCTTGCTCATAGCCATATATGAAAGCCACATTCATCATGTGTTGGCAGCTCATGGTTGTGAAACTATTGTTCACCTGAGAACTTATCTGCAGATCCTTAGAGCTCTCAATCCTGAAGAACTGAGCATTTTTTTCTTGTTCAAACTGCAGTGCAGTTTCATGGTAGCTTTAAGTGACTGATGAGAGTCGGCATGTGAAAAAGGTGCTCGGAGAAAAGAGCAAGACATAATGGAAAGCCTGGTAAAAACACAGCTTTTTTTTTCAACTCCTTCAGCAACCTTTGGTGCTTGAACATTAGGCCCATGTAGGCAGCTCAATGCTGTGGAGGTGTACAGAGCTATTTTAAAAATCTGTAATTTTATAATTTTCCTAAATTACATGGAGAAAGTTGAGATTATTACTGAAGTACTTAAAAACTCTACAGGTTAAATAGCTCAAGAAAGTTACCCATGCTCTTTCAAAGCTTATTATTTCAAGAGAAAATTATATCCTTTCAATAAACACAATTAAGCAAAATGTACAGAACTATGCAACTCTTCTATGTTCATCTTTGCACCTGATTAAGATTTCAATATTACTGGAAGATTGTTTTTCTTTGCATGCATAATGTGTTTTATTAATGTTCTATAACTTAATGAAATTACAGAATTGCTCATTTAGAACATAATTCTTATCTCTCTGTTTCAAAACTAGATGCAAATACATTTCAACCATTATTTTGTCACTTTTTAAAATATACACTGCATCTCCTTTCATAAAAACATAGAACATCCTTCCAACCATTTCTGACCTTTGGTGGAAAAAGATTTAATTTGCAATAGGTTCATGAGATATTGCAGTACAATGCATCCTGCAGGATACATGTCTTAATGCATACATACACATAGAAGAAATTAGGAGTCACAAAAGGTCTTTCCTGATAATGCCCTTTGTTGCATACACATCTCCATCATAAATTTTTACAGATTGATCTTATCTTTTTCAACTGAAGCATCCTACTGAACCTATCAAGCACATTAAAACACTTAATAAGAGTTATGAAATACCAAGATGACCTGATTATTTAAAATTCAGTTAAATCAATTAGATCATCTGAAAGAAAAGACAGGGGATCACGTTTAACAGATGTTATTAATCCCATACCAATTTCTTAATTTACATTTGAAATTTGCAGCTTTAATTTCAGATTTACAGATAGTTCTTACATGCTAAGCAGCTTATCTGACTTTTCTAGTTATGGTAGCAATTAAAAGATATTTTGTCTAGCACTGCAAAACTTGCCTCACTTTCACTCTTAGAGCACTGTCCATAAAATTATTGACATTATAATAAACTGTGTGGAATTAAATATAGAGGAAGTGTCTTGGGTTATGGAACCAAAAATGTGTATTCTATTTTCATCTGCTGAAAGCAGTTTGGGAAATGTTTTTTTCTTTATCTCTTGTTACTCTGGGAGGAGGGGCGCGGATGCCTTTCTGATAATGGTTCAGCTGTTAAAACCGGGTGGGGTATTGTTTCTTATCTCTTTCACCACCCATCCTCCCTCCAGGGGGATATTCTGCTAATGGGCCATTAAGGCCCACCAATGACATGACACATTTACATCATTCCATTGTGAGATGCTCCACCCAGTGGTGGGGGCTCCAGGGTCCCTGCCTAGATAAAAACTGAAACTCAGAACAGCAGCCATCCTGCTTTCCACTGGATCCCAGAGGAAGATCGGACTCACCTCACCATCATTGGACCCTTTCCTTCCACAGGATCATCTCTACTCCAACAGAACCCAACAGGATCATCTCTACTCCAACAGAACCACATCTGTTTTCTCCAGGAGGACTGCTTCCAAACACCTGGACCAACAGGGTGTCAGGTCATGTCCCTGACTCTGCCAGGATTTTCTGGGGTTTTTGTTTGTTTGTTGTTTACTTGTCTTTTTTGTACTATTACATTTGTATTTTTAACTTTCCTAGTAAAAGACCTGTTATTCCTATTCCCAAATCTTTGCCTGAAAGCCCTTCATTGCAAAATTATAATAATTTGGAGGGAGGGGGTTTTACATTCTCCATTCTAAGGAAACTCCAGCTTTCCCTAGCGGATACCTGTCTTCTAAACCAAGACAGGAAGCATATCCAACACAAAATCAGAGTCTAAGTTAAATCCATGAAAAGTTTTTCTGGAAGTGATTATTGACCTTTTTAAAATTACTACTTCCATTTAAGGATTTGAAAACTATGTCTATATATGTTAATGCATAAAAGAAGGAAAAAGTAAATATTTTAATTTTTTTTAAGATGTAAAATCAAAGTGAATATAATATTAAGAATAGGTGGCACTAAAGAGATTGCAAAAATTTTAATTTGCAATTAACTCATTTAACATGAGTACTCATATACTGATTTATTTTTTTCTAATTTTCCTGAAGCACAATTCAGAACAGTAAAACTTTTTTTAAAAGTCCACTCTAAACACCCAGCAGAGTCTGTGGGCCTAGTCACCAAAATCAAAAGGTGCAAGAATGATGCTGACCCAGGAAATGGGCATCAAACCAAGAGCATCAAACTTCTTGGTTAATGTTATAAGCTTCAACACCTAGAAAACTGCCACTGCCAGAGAGAAACGAGCTGGGAAGAGCTCCCTAGTCTCATTAGAAGAAAAGAAATTTAGATTCTAATGGAATGGAAAATAGAACAATTTCAGTTTGATGGGGCCTACAGCGATCATCTTGTGTGACCACTACCTGACCACTCCAGGGCTCACCAAAAGCTGAAGTATGTCATGAAGGGCACTGTCCAAATGCCTCCTAAAATCTGACAGGCCTGGGGCAGTGGCCACCTTTCTAGGAAGTCTGCTCAAGTATTTGACCAATTAAAAAAAGAAAAAAAGAGAGAGAGAGAGAGAGAGAGAGAGAGAAGAAGGTATTAGAAGAGTAATGTTACCCAGTATGGTTAAGGCAGGGAATATAGATTCATTATTGGAGTAAAGCAGAGCTTCACCTTTCCAAAAATTAAACCCATCCCTATGTGTGAGGCATCTTTGTCCTATTTCAGTAGAAGTAAATTAACGGGGAAGCAAAAAAGTATGGATGTGGTAATCATGGTATCAGGTTAAGCTACGGCATGGTTTTGCTTTGGTATGCCGAGGTATAAAAATGGAATAGAGTGGGGAAATTTACATTCTAGAAATAACCTATAAAGAGGATTTCACTACAAAGGAATATCTGTGAATTGAAATTGTGAATATTTATGAAATTGTAGTAATGTATGAAATTAAATTGTCAGACAAGAAAGCAGCTCATTCTCATAAATTTATTATGAGTATGATTATTATTATTATACTGCTTAAAGTTTTCTTTCCTTTTGACATGTCCAGAACTAATATTTTGAAGAATAAAATTTGGGAGGAGCATGAGAAAATATGAGACAACAAATCATTTTTTGTATATTTATATGCCCAACAAAAACAGACTATACTATAAACTCGCAGAAACAAAACCCTCTTACCTTTGAAATATTGCTAACAAGATGCTAAACACAAAATACAACCTCTCCAAACATAGTAAAGATTTAACTTTATTTCCAAATAGTGAAGGGGAAGACAAGGATAGATACTGATTTCAGCGTCTGAATTGTAAGAGAGTTTCTGTTAACGTATATTGCTTGAATAAAAGCATGAAAAGAATGCAATAGAAATAGTTATCCTAAAGGATAAGAAGAGCTACATGCCTGTAAGTCAAAACCAAATAGCAACCAATTAAAAATCAATCAGCAATTGGTTCTACAGAACAATTAATATTCAAATATTGCCTAAGATATCTGGGTAACTTTTCTGAGCCTAAAAGAAAACAGGGAAAATAAGGAAATAAAGATAAAAAGAAAGAATAAGATGCTATTACACAAGGGAGAGACAAAGGAATGACAGGAGTTTGGTGAATAACTTTTACACATTCTATGTTCAAAAAAGTGTTTTAGAGTTTGACCACCACAAACAAGGGACAAATAAACTTTTTATAAAGTGCTTGTAATGAAGCAATTCAACAGAAATATCCCTTTGATACTGTAAAACTTCCATACTTTTCCTTGGCTTCAGAGGCAAGCTCTGCAGCTGTACCCACAATTCTGCTTTCATATTCCTTCAGGTAAAATAGCAAAAGAAATAAGAATACATCCTAGAAGAAAAAAAAAAAAAAAAAAAAAAAAAACACACCACACATCCA
>VYXD01014194.1:278733-349268 GCA_013397195.1 Hylia prasina
CACCAACCACAGATTCCACAGATTCAGATTCTCAACTCTATCCTTTGTCCTTTTTTTCTTTCTTTTATGTAAAAGCATTTATTTTGCCTTATCATATGAAATTCAGATGGTGGTTTTAAAATTAAATCTGCCTTCCAATGAGAACTACATTTCTACTTACACCATTACAAAATCCCCAAAATTTCCCAAATTAATCAATTTGCCAAATGGATTTTCAACCCTGATACCGAATTAACATCATAATACTTAATCTGACCAGCTGCTTAGATCCAACTTCAGATAAAATAAGAAATTCATCTTACTTGATATTTGTAAAGAAGCCAAGAAAGAGATTAAACATCTTCTGCTGCAGTGATTCCAGCTGTCTCCACAATCTTCCTATGCTGGATTTCAAAAGTTGCTTCAAGATACTAAGGGAATTACATTTTGCTGATAGAAAACCTTTGCACATTATCATCAGAAACACTCTATCACAAGAACTGTTCTATTTAATTACTTTTTTCTAGACTAGTTACTGAAGCATAGAGAGCGATGACAATGAAAATAAATATTACCTATCTTACTAGAGAAAAAAACAACCTTACAGGAATATCTTCTTAAAACAAACCAAAAGCACCATGCTTTCCTATAATATTAATACAAAATTTTAGTGAGGCAGTTGCAAAAGATCGGATCAAAAGATCTTTCTATTCTATAGCTCTGACAATGACATATATATTACATATGTTGTATATAGCAACTAGCCTGAAAAAAAAATTACGTATTTCCTTCAACTGATCCTAAGTCTGCTTTCTCTGATATACATGAATGATGGAAATCACCCATTTTTGTCTGAAAATTATTTTATTTAAATTGAAAAAAAATTTGCTTCTATTTTCAAGTTAGAGAAAAAGAACCTCAAAAGTAAAAACACCAGATAAAAGAAGACTTCAGTGTGCTGCTACTCTAAAATTTTAACTTCCTAAAAGCTTCCCTTTTTGCTAGAAAAAAAAAAATTAGCTGGATGAAAAATCATTTGCATTTTCCCATCTTTTAAGTTTGTCAAACAAGGTTGGAAGAAGCAATGCCAAGAAAGCTCACATTGAAAGAACTGAAATTTTCTTGGAGATCTGCAATCAGGACCAGAGGACAGAAATGGCCACTGAATGCAAATAAGAAGATTTATTTTTGAATGCTTAATAAATAGAACTTCAAAGAAGGTGTAAGATATTCTCTGCCTTCACTGAGTCACTGTCATAACAATGGATGATACACATGTGATTTGGAAAGTCATTCCATCATTAAATGTTGGATTTATTTAAAAAAAAAGAAAAGGATCAAGTGAAATACTGGTCTGACTGAAAAAGAAATACGAAAATAAAATTCTTGTAAAGTTCCAGTAAAATGATGCCTGTTCAAGAGAATCAATATTAACATTAATAATTAAAAACAGTTTGAGTAAAAAGTTTTCCTTTTCTTTCAAACATTAATAAAAAGATAATAAAAAGAACTACACCTTCTGGTTTAGTCATTAACATTTTCTTAAGTTATCTGAATCCTGGGTGTGATTCATAGACACTAACAGAATGGTTTACTAGTGCTTACAGCTTTTAATTAATTATTTTAAAAGATGAACTTAAAAATAACCCCAAAAAAACCAAAAAAACACCCCAAAAAACAACAACAACAAGAAAAAAACCATAGCAAGTGAAAAGATTTGGGGGAAAAGAAAAAAGCCCACACATTTCTTGTGGAAAGCTTTAGTATGCAATCTTGCCTTGCATTTAAAGACAGCCACATCATCTTGGTTTGCACACCAAGGTAATTGACAATGGTTACAAACACGTATCTCACACCTCTTGGGGCTCATCAACCAATTTTGTTCACTGTAACTAGTCCTCTTTAGTGCATTCAGTTGCCTTCAACTTTTTCCAAAGCTCTTATCTGTAAACTCTGCACATTTCTATATTTTATTCCAGGAAGGTGGCCCACTTGCCCTAAGAACTCAGTTTTCTTAAGTACTCAAATCACCAGTAGTCTTATTCCTGACTGACAAATTGTCACACTGATGGAAAAGTCTTCCACTAGTGTCTTTTTCACCCCTGCAAAAAAAACCCCCAAACCTTTGAAAAGTTGCTTTAGGAAGGGTGAGGATTTATTCTCTTTTTGTTTTGCTACTAGTAGGACACATGACTTGATTATAGTTATTTTATTGATGGCAACTTTTTAGGCCCAATTCATTCAGTGTGTTGGCTTAGAAGTAAATTAAAATCGCACAGCTCATCTATGGTTGGTGATCTGCCCTTTTTTGAGTCATCTATGTCTATAAGATCTTCCAGTTACGGCCAGAATTCCAAACTCGAAGGCATACAGTATTTGGAGCCTTGAAATCAAAGTTTCATAGATAACCTGTTATCTATTCAAATACTTTATAAGCTTTTGTTTCTCAAGACATTAATCGCTCCAGAAGCCAAACCATTCATCATTCACAGCAACTGACAAAGCCATGCATACTTCTTTTGAACAGTTTCCTCCTCATTTTGCTGGCGAAACCAACAAAACAATTTAATTTAGAAATTCATGGCACTGGCTATTTGCTATAATAACTGGCACTGCACTGCTCAACAGGTTGGCTCCCAGTGGTGTCAGCAGTGGAGCACTTGCAGGAACAAAGGCTGATTCCTTCTTGAGCTATTTTGACAAGTGTGAAGCTAGGAGGTCAAGGGAAGAGATTACTCCTCTTTAGTTGACTCTCCTCCAGCCACATCTTGAACAGCATCCAGCTTTGGGGTGCTCCTGGTAAATAACATAGAGAACATAAATTTTCAGTTCCCCTGAAGTTGCTAAACAGGGCTTTAAGACTAACTTATAAAAAAAGATAAAAGGATGCAAAGGTATGCACACAGGATTATAAATATAGCTGGAACCAGTGGAGAGATAAAGAGAACTACAGTGGGGTTTTTTGTGAGTTATGTAATAAGAAGCCCCCCCAAAAAAGCTGAAGGAAAGGTTCTCTGTAATATTGAAGCATTCAGTGAATACAACCACCAGAGACCCCTTTAGAGGATCCTCCAGGGCCATTAAGGACTCCAAGAGGAGGCAGGTGCATGCAAATCAGTTCTAGGAAAGTGATGTTTTTATGTATTAGCTAGGACGTACATTGTAATGAATATGTATGATTATGATGCATAAATACCTTGTCATAAAATCTTGTCATGCAAATTAGATTAAAGGAGATAGCCTTCTAACTATGTCCAGCACTGACAAAGAATGCCTACTTTTTAATGCTTCAAATTGTGTTAGAAAGTTTATTTTCTGGTCGATTTCAGTATAACCTCTGTACACGACACCTCAACATACTAAAAGCAGTCCAATGAAAGGTTACAAAGATGGTTAAGAAGCTAGAGGGCATGGAACAAGAAGAGCAGCTGGTGAAGCAGCACTTTACCAGAGCAGTCTAAGAAAAAACTTATCTGCACATCACGGCTGCTGTGAAGATAACTCTAGTAACTTAAAAAGGGAATTACAGAGGGAAGGGAGACCAACATAGATGCCCAAGAAAAAGATAACTGAGAACAGTCAGAAGATCCAATGTAGAAATTTTCAACTGGTCATAAGGGAACAATTCATCTCAGTGAAAGTGCTGAAACACAGGGATGGAGAGGACTGTAGAACAGATTTTCAAAACCTGACTGGATAAGGCCCTGAGCAATCTGACCCAGTTTCAAAGTTGAGCCTGTTTGGAGCAGTTTTAGTCTAGATGCCTCCAGAGACATTTTCTGACCCAATTTCTGATAAAGTTCTGGAAGCCTTCCTCAAGTCATAAAAAGAATAAAGAGTTAAGCTAATAGAGCAACTACAGCAGAATGAAGAATGAAGATTTTTTTATTCATTCATGATGAAGCTTTAAAATATTGGAACAGAAGGAACAATAAGAAGTTGAAAATCGTCAAATGTGAATCTCAAAAATTCTGCAAACTAGCAGAGAAAAGAAATAAGGAAATAGAATATGGAAAGGAACGGAGACAGCCATACCCACTTTCAAAGAAACTTACCTTAGCTCATCAGACATCCAGCATATTCAAGGTGGCTTATATTGGAAGTTCCACCTCTCAAACCACAAAGTTTAACTTCCTGTAAGATTAATACTGCAAGCTGATAAGGGAGATGGTCTCTTTACACTGATAGTGTTTGTAAGGGATATTTTATTGTTCAAGTATCTAATTCTTGAGTTTAATAATATATATGCAAATTTATTTTAAAGATTAAGCATAAAAAATGTAAAGGTTTTATAGAACTGAAGAAATGGAAACTCTGAGATGTTTCTCTACAACCTTAGGTTTACCTAAGTAACCTCTTAAGAAGTGCTGGCTTTCCTGCACTTTTTTATTAAAAATGTGAACGCCCATTTCGGAAAACTTGGCCATAGAAAAAGATGCATGACCTCTGCAGTTACAGATGCACGCGATACGCCAATTGCCACTACTCTCAAAGAAACAACAGCTTCCAAATACAGCAAGATGGCAACTGTGTGCAAAAACCACCTGCTTACCAAGAAAGAGAAATTGCATTTTATATAGAACTATCAGTTTCCCACCATTACGGACTGAATTTCTGTATGACTTCCAGCACTGAAATAAGCACTATTTGTGCTTTGCATCATATTGACTTTGCATCATATATTCATTCAGAAAATACAATTGTGAGACAGTGAAACAGCTCTGTTCCTTAAGAAATTGTGACATACTCCCTAATGCCATCCTCAAGACCTCCTTCTTCATGAACTGAAATTGATACAAATCCTAACCTCCAACACAATTTTATAAAAAATTGACAAAGCAAATTTGCATTAAATTGGGAGAAAAATAAGAAAAGGATCACAAACCAACAATATTTTGTAGAATAACTTCACATATGGCTTTTAAGAGTGTTACTTCCTATTCCAAAGAGTAGTATTTTTTCCGGCATTGGGGAGAATTGTTACCATAGACATTAACTAGCAGGATTAGATCTTTTGCCCTTTCCCAGTCTCTGAAGACTCACTTCCCTCAGACCTTTCCTCCCTTCAGTTCAGGCTCTTGCATAGGGACCATTAGTATTTCAGAGTCCATCTGCTTCTGTAATGCACTGTGATAGAGTATTTACTTATTGGATGCACAGATTATTGGACTAATACAAAAAAAGGGGAAAAAATAACATGGAGGGAAAGAGGGAGATTATCAGTATTTTCAGATTCTTTTTCACTACTATCAATAATGGTAATTTTTGGTCAGACTCTTCAGTATTTTTTATTGTGATAAATGAAAAATAAAGGCATATTTTACAAATTTGAAGAGGACTGGACTATCAGACAATTCAGACTATCTGCAGGCAAAACAACACCCTAAAATGACAGATGATAAAGTTGGTCTCATCAAATGTATTACTTTGGCTCACTTCTTAGAATACAATGACCTCATATGCAGTTACAATCTTATTAGCATCACTGATACCAATTCCTAGAAAAAAAATTAAAAAGCAAAGTTTTATTAGTAAGATATAATTAACTGCTTTTTTCAACACTTCCCTCTAAGTGTTGAAGTTCACCTGTCCAGTAACATCCAGAATTACTTGCAGAAAGCTTGCAATAGTAATACAAGTTTTGATCTGCTGCCTGACTAGTTTTAGCAGGGATTAAAAAAAAAATTCACAGAATTGGTAACTCAGTGTGTTGATTTTTGTTAGGGGGCAGGGGTAGCTTCTGTGAGAAGCTACTAGAAGTTCCCACCATGTCCGACGAAACCAATCTCTGATGGCTCTGATGATAACCATGCTGCTGGCCCAATTAGAGAAGTTGGTAATGCCTCTGTGGTGACACATTTAAGAAGGAAATCAAAACAGCTCATGTGCAGTTTTTTCCCCAGGTGTGGGGAGGCACTGTGGCTGCTGCTGCAGCTGCCAGCATGCTGGTGTGGCCTGCAGCAATACATTGCCATGGCCGCCTCCATCTCAGCATGGGCCATGGCGAATTTTATCCGCCTGGCCACCCCTAGCTAGCCATACTGCAAGCAAAAGGGCAGGGTCAGTTGTAGCACCTTTTCCTTCCCCGTGTCCTGCATGAAGAGAAGCATTAAATAGCACCAATGCCACAGCAACCACCAGTGCCTGTGAGGCAGCAGCAGGGCCACGTGGCTGACAGCAAAAACGGGCAGGTGATTCCCTGATGTGGAACCTGGACAAAGTGGACCTCTAGATACAGGATCCTCCTGCAAGAATCTTTGAATTAAACTTTTTGGCAATGACACCTACAAGCAGCAATTTTTCTTCTAGTCAGAGAAGAATCACAGAATCACAGAATGACTAGGTTGGAAGAGACCTCCAGGATCATCGAGTCCAATGCAGCCCTAACACCTCAACTAAACTGTGGCACCAAGTGCCGTATCCAAGTCTTTCTTTAAACACAACCAGGGATGGTGACTCCACCACCTCCCCAGGCAGACCATTCCAATACTTTATCACCCTTTCTGTAAAAAACTTTTTCCTAATATCCAACCTATATTTCCCTTGCTGCAGCTTAAGACTTGTCCTCTCTTTCTGTCAGTTGCTGCCTGGAGGAGACCAACCCCCACCTGATGCAACCACCTTTCAGGAAGTTGTAGAGAGTGATAAGGTCACCTCCAAGCCTTCTTTTCTCCAGGCTAAACAACCCCAGCTCCCTCATTAACTCCTCGTAGGCCTTGTGTTCCAAGCCCCTCACCAGCCTTGTTGCCCTCCTCTGGATGTGCTCCAGCATCTCGACGTCCTTCCTAAACTGAGGGGCCCAGAACTGGACACAGCACTCAAGATGCAGCCACACCAGTGCCAAGCACAAGGGAAGAATGACCTCCCTGCTCCAACTGGCCACACTATTCCTGATACAGGCCAGGATGGCCTTCTTGGCCACCTGGGCACACTGCTGGCTCATGTTCAGTCGGTTGTCAACCAGTCCCCCCAGGTCCCTTTTATGCCTGGGCACTGTCCAGCCACCCTGTCCCTGGCCTGTAGCACTGCAGGGGTTATTGTGGCAAAAATGCAGGACTCATTAAACGTCATCCTATTGGACTCTGCCCCTCCATCCAATTGTTCCAGGTCTCTTTGCAGAGCCCTGCTACCTTCCAACAGATCAACACACACTCCCAGCTTAGTGACATCTGCAAATTTACTAATAATAGACTCAATACCCTCATCTATGTCATCACTAAAAAATACTGAATAGAATTGGCCCCAGCACAGACCCCTGAGGGAAACCACTGGTACCTGGCTGCCAGCTGGATGCAGCACTGTTCACCACCACTCTCTGGGCCCAGCCATCTAGCCAGTTCCCAACCCAACAATGAGTGCTCCTGTCCAAGCTGTGGGCTGCCAGCTTTTCCAGGAGTGTGCTGTGGGAGACAATGTCAAAGGCCTCGCTGAAGTCCAAACAGACAACATCCACAGCCTTTCCTGCATCCACCAGTCAGGTCACCTGGTCATAAAAGGAGACCAGATTGGTCAAACACGACATACCTTTCCTAAACACATGCTGGCTGGGTCTGATACCCTGGCCATCCTGTAAGTGGTGCATGATGGTACTCAGTATAAACTGCTCCATTACCTTACCAGGTACTGATGTCAAGCTAACTGATGTCAGTCTAACAGATGTGAGGAGGAAGGGAGGACATGTAATGAAAAAACAACATGGTAGCACAAAGGGCAGTGGAAAAGAAAGTGGGGGAGGAGGTGCTTCAAGCGTCAAAGCCAAAATTCTTCTGCAAGCCATAATGAGGACTATGGTTAAACAAACTGTCGTGCTGCAATGCATGAAGTCCACGGGGGATGCAGAGATCCACTTACAATAATTATGAGAGCATTAACATGCAGAAAGAAATGATGACAGCTGCATTCAAATCAGCTTTGTCCAGAACATTTCATAGATTTCATCAAGAATATCCTCAGCCCATGAGCAAAGTGGTCACACTGGAACGGGTGAATGCCAGAGAAAGCTATAATCTACTGAGACCCAAATAGAGAGAAAGAGCCCCTGCTTCCATACACAGAGAGAAAAGGCCCTTGCTTCCAAAGTGGAGCAGCCTAGCCTTAAAAGGCTGCACCCCATGGACAAGTGACCCATGCCAAAGCAGTTTTAGTATGACTGTGGGGTGGGAGGGACTCCACAGCATAGCAGAGAAAAGACTCCTCTCCCTGAGCAAGCAGAAGAAGATCTCGAGTGACAAACTGACCAAAACCCCCATGCCTTGTCTTCCTGCACTGTCAGTAGGAAAGAAAAAGGGCTAGAGGGAAAAAAGATGTTTTAAAGGCTTATTTTACTTCTCACTATACTCCTCTGACTCTGTTAATAATAAATTTACTTTATACCTTTAAATTTGAATCTATTTTGCCCTTAGAGTGTTTTCTCCCAGTTCTTATCTAAACTCATGAGCCCTTCATTCATTTTTTCACCTCTCCTCTGCTCAACTGTAGCAGAAGAAAGTAAGCGAATGATTTTCATGGGTACCTGGTGTTTGGCCAATGTCAAACAACTTTCAGCAATTACTGTGCAGCATAAAATGTATTGTCATCCAATATTTATATTCCATCTTTAGGAAGAAGCATTTTGTAGTGACTTAGCAAAGTATAAAATGACATTTCATCCAAATCAGTGAGGAAAACTTTATTTCTACAAAAGATAGCTCATGACCAAAAAAATGAAGACACAAAATGCAAAGTGAAGGAATGAGAGTGAGGTGTCTTTACAAACAAACTGTGGATCGCTGGCAAATAAAGCCAGATACTGATAGGTGAAAGAAGCAATGGGGGAAAATATAAATTCCACAGGAGTTCCACATGGATTGACACAGACTGTTACCCACTCAAGGCCACACTAAATTCCTGGACTCAGAAAAAAAGAACAGAGAAACAAACAAAAAGAAAGGGGTGATGCGTATTAGAAGGGGGTCTATATTAAGTGACTCAGGAAGTCTGTACCTCTCAAATACGTCAGCCAATGGGGAAAGAGAGAGGAAAATGCAGCCAGGAAATTAGGATAAAAAGGAGGCTGCATCCTCTAACAATTTGAGAGACCCTACGAGTAATGCCCCACCTTTTATTTGAATAAAGTTACAGAACTCCTCTGTCTCCTTTTTGGACATAAACCTCTGACATCATGGATTAGTTTTCCTGACCAAAGCAAAACAGCATAGGAAAGACACCACACAGCCAAAACCACATTATTACACAATTTCTACTGGAAATTATATTAAATAATCACCTAAAATCAGTAAAAAATAATGATAATAGTAGCAACAAAATGGTGTTGCCCCTCTCCCTGCCAGCCTTTCACCTCCAGAAAAGAGTGTATTTCAAATGGAGTGAGAAGAAAGAAAGAGGAAATTACCCTAATGAAGATAAAAGAGGCTAAATTAAACTAAAAGTCTAACTAAATATATTTTTCATTAAAGTCTACACTTTGAGGATATTCTTGATGAAATCTATGAAATGTTTTGCATAAAGCTTCTGATTTGAATTCAGCTCTTTCATTTGTTTTTTCAAAAACAAATAATTTGGTTTTGCATATTAATGCTCACATAATTATTGTAAGAGTGGTGGTTTGAGGCTAAATCTTCACACTGGTAACTGCTTCCTTCTGAAATATGGACACATATACCAGATATATAAAATAAAAATGGACATTTGGCAGCTTGACAAGCATGCTGGAAATGAACTAAAGATCTCATAACCATGTAGAAATGGGCTATTTTAAGGCCCCAGTGTCACGTAAAGTATCACCAGATGAGTGCAGTAGAAGAAACAGCTTCACATATTCAACATATTCACATATACTAATTTACAAAAATTTGACCTTCTTTTTATCCACTTATTCCCACCTTGCATCTTGAGAAGCCCATGAAAGGGCTCCAAGAAGCAAAAAATACCAGATACCTGTCACATGCTCTTCCTAATAGCATAGTCTTCTACACAAAACACTGGAAAGTTGAAAAGGAAATTGAAAAGCCTCAGACAGAGTTTAGCACTGGTATAAATGCTTTTCAAAATTAAAGAGATAATCGTTTTGAAATAACCTCTCTCTTTATTTTTTTCCATTGTTAAAGGGAAAAAATGCTGAATAACCAGTTTAATCCATTACTTGATGCCTTGCTTTGCCCTCTTTCCATTACAGGCTGCAAGAAATTTGGACTCCTGCTTAGGCAGAAAAGACTGACAGCAAATACCTATGATGGCCATAGGTATGAAATTAGTACTGTCTAATAGATTATACATGAACATAACGGCTCTAGTAGGCCTCTAAGATAACACTCCAGAACCAACATGCCAAAACGGAACAAAAAGCTACAAGTGGCAACCAAAATGGAAAACAGCCCAGTCAGACTGACAAACAGATCATTGTCACCATGACATGAAAAATCATTTTTCTCTCTAAAGAAATCCCTTCCATTAAAGTATAAGCATTTATGAATGCATATTTCAAAATATTTTCTTATGCCTCAGCTCAAATACAAGTCAATCTCAGGTTTATTTTCAGATTTCCTACAATGTAAAAAGTTGTAGATGCTCCTTTCCAACACCACAAAAATAGAAAGTTTTGATTCTTTCCTACCAACACATTATATTTAATTCAAAGTAATATCTTAAAGGTGTTTTTTCATGCCTCAGATGTGGACAAACCTCTGACAGTCCAGGAGATAAAGACCAGGGTAAAAACTTAGAAGTACTATTCTCACCTTGATAGCCTGCTCTCCTCATTATTTTGGAGCACGGCTAAAGTAATCTTATTAATTCCTCTTCATCCACTATTTACATTTGCGAATGAGATACAGGAGGCATAATTTCTTATCCACGGCTAATAAAAGCATAATCCATAAAAGTAAATCCAATCATAATCTCCAGTACATCCATTGTAATCCTACTGTTATCAATGAAGGTATATGGGGCTTCTGTGCAGACTACATTGACTAAACCTCTATGGGAAAGGCTTATTAAGTTCAAGTATGCTCAAGATAATTATCAAACCAATCACCGTGAAATACCTTTGAGTCCAACCACACTTCAGGAAGGACAGCAGAAATGAGAACTACTTTTTTTATGACAAGCTGTTTTTCCACTCTGTTTTTTCATTTTATTTAGATGCTAGATTTCTGGATCAGGAACTTCAAAGTCCTGCATATCCTGACCATGTGAATTATTAACAGGAACATACATAAGCATCTTTTTATCATTCATTCATTCATTCATTCATTCATTCATTCATTCCTCTAGACTATTTATGTCTCTGAAAATCCTTCTACTTTACTGAACTCTGTGTACCAAGGCATTTCACAATAGCAAGAGCTATGCATTGGTGCTTGCTAAATGAACAGCATCTGCTTATAGTAGAAACATGTTACCTGAAAAATCCTTGCTTTTGCACATTACAAGAATCTTTTGTAGTGGGAGTAAATTGATGATCCTAAAGCATCTTGATTTCTCTCTCCCTGAAGTCATTCCGCCTCTAAGAAGTCATTTACAGTCTTCAAATACTCTTCAGTCTGTAAATACCCCTACATCCAGTGATATCTATTTACTTACCCACCCCCTGACCATTTCCAGATCTATTCATCAATACACACTCATCTCTATCTGGACTTTTTAAACTTTTTGTGAGTGTGTATTAAAAATTCCTCCCTATGATCTCTCAACTAATTCAAAAATGCTGGAAACTCTTAAGGCTGCCTGCTTTTCCCAACATTTTCACTGTTTGATAAGTTTTAAAACAACCACACCAAAATGGAAGCTAAAGGACTGTGTTGGAGGGTAGGATTTTTTTCTTCTTTTTTTTTTTTTCTTTTCTTTCTCTCAGGGAAAGAGACATGTCCTAAGACATGGGAACAACTGATACTTAAAGGCAAAGGATGTGGTTGGGAGGAGGAGGAGGGAAAGGGTGCAGTTGGTTACACTCCTAGCTGGGAGGTTTTCTCTTGGGAAGCGCAGAGATACCAGGAGATTTTAGCTAGGGGGTGAGTAAGCTGGGCTTAGTTCCTTGGTCTCTCTCGCTCTTGGGACTGGAGGGGAACAGTTGTTGCTACCACGGGGAGAATTCGCCTCTACTGCTTCTACCATGGGTGAGCCTTTGCTCATAAGACTGGCTGTTGAACTGGGACCTTTTTTCAACACCTGATTAAACTGGAAAGGACCCTCATCATTCACTCAGGTGTCTCAGGGGGAAACCCAGGACTCCGACCCACTCCTGCACCCCTCCGAGGGATCATCTCCCAGCTGTTTGCAGAAGCCCAGCTGCTGCTGCCCAGCCCCACTGTTTTCTGCCACTGCTTCGGATTTCTTGCTACACTTTAACCCAAAAATCTGTGCCTGCCAGGACACCCCTTAGCTCCTGCTATGGCTGTGGAGTTTCTGCTATATTTTTGTTCACCATGCCAGGTGTACCCCCCTCTGTCATTCCAGCTGCTGCCCCTAGGTTCCTGCTCCAGCCCATTTTGCCATCTGGAGGGGCACTGGGCCTGGCTGCCCCTGGGGGGTTGCCGGGGAAGCCCCTTTTCTATCTCTCCTGCTAGCCTAGCCATCATTACCCACATGCAGAGAGACGGCCGAGCTTGCACCACAGTGCCCCCTGCTGCCACCACGGGGGAGTCATCGTGCCTGCCCTGCCCGGCCAGGAGCCACCAGCCCCCCTGCTGGCTGTGACCAGAATTGCACCAAAGGGGAAAGTGCCTGACAGCTGAGAGAAGGCTGTCACTGGGTTCCTGGTTCTGTTTGTTGTTGCGGTTGTTGTTATTTGTTTGCCTTGTTATACATAAATACACAGTAAAGAACTGTTATTCCTTTTCCCGTATCTTTGCCTGAAAGCCCTGTAATTTCAAAGTTATAATTGTTTAGAGGGAAGGGTTTCAATTCCAAGGGAGTTTCCCACTTTCCTTGGTAGACACCTGAGCTTTAACCCAGGACAGACAACAAAATAGCCCACAGCTAAAAACAGACTTCCTCCTCCCACAACAAAAACCAAAAAACAACAAAAAAAAAAACCAAACCACAAAACACTAATGCTTCAGGAAAATTAATTCATTAAAAGCACTAACTCCATTAGTTTAATGAACCAGAAAGATAAGAGAATACAAACATATACATTAGACCTTCTGGATTATAAAGACATGCTATTGATGAAGCTACTAAACAGTAAGGAGTAAGGAAATTTTTGAGGAAGAGTAATTCTACTGAACCAGACAAGCAGAGAATAGAACATGACATTTCAAATATATTCTAACTCCAGAGCTTGCCATCATCACAGGAGCTATCTGGAGCATACGTAACTAGCTACAACTCTTGTGTAACTGTGATGTACTTAAAAATTTTCAGTGCAGATTTGAGTGAGCTCTAAATTCCTTTGTTTGAACATCCTTCTTGTGCTAGGGTGCCACACAGGAATCCAGTAAGAACAAGAAGCAACAAAACATGTGTGGGTTTGTCCTATGTTGTTACTAAAGAAATCAATGAAAACCATAGGACGAGTGGCAATTTGTTGTTCAAAAGGTATTTCCACAGATACTCTTCAAACTATACTTCCTTTTCCTGAGTTAGAGATGGAATCTAATTCAGCATGCTTTCATGGTATCTTTTTTCTGACTCAGAAGATCCTACCCTTAAGCAGATCAAACAGTTACATAAAAGATGTTATTTGCTTGATGTATGAATATTAGACATGACCCAAAAGGAAAACTTAAGGTATCACTTTCTTCAAAACCTCACTTAAATACTCAAATATACTGTGAATTTAACTGTGACCTCACCAGACAGACAAATGAACAATTCCTCCCATAAGTAACTGCACTGGCTAAAAACCCTCACAAGACAGATGATAATCCAAATTGAGACAGACTCAGAATATCTTTCTGAGAAAACAGTGATGAATTTGCATTCATTGTAGCTCAGAGTTGTTAAAACAAATTGCTGTACATTGCAGTTGGGTTTTGAGTTCACCTGTCTCTGATAAATAATCTACTGTAACATAGGCTGTAGAATACATAGAACTGACCTAACTCCAGACAAGTCTGGTAAAGATTTGTAATCTGGGTAACCACATATAGAGTGCTTTCTGTAAATCATTGCATGTTTGGCTCAAGACAACACAGACACTCTCTTCAGCTTAGACAGGCCCAAGCAGAAAATAAGTAATCTTCATGTTGCTCAGCAAACTTGTGAATTTAGCCTATCCACTTTCTGCTATCACACTATGTCTAAAATATGGATGGCTTTTTTTTTTTTTTTCATTACTTTCCCAGTTACTACTTAGCCACCTGCATTAACTGTAAAGCAAGGCTCTTGGTACTGTTAGCCGAGACAGTGTTTCAATTTCTCACATTGTTGGAACTTTAAAATACCTCTAAATCATAAAATATGTTGACTATTGCTGATTTTGCTGCAAGACTTTTCAACAAAAACTGATATATTCAAAATACTACTACAGCAGAATATAAACTGACAGGGCTGTTTAATTCATCATATTCATTTAGCAGATTTCAAAAATTACAAAAAAGCAGAATAAATCAAAATATGAAGGCAGATCAAGAACTCTCAATTTTGTGGTGATACCAAATGAAATATAACTGACAAGGGTTCTAAAGAAAATGGGTGGTGGTGAGAGTTGCCTATTTTCACAGGTCCTTATTCATGAAATTTTGAAAAGTTGTGGAATAGGTACAAGATTTGTCCACAGATACTACTATATCAAGCTATACTTAAAACAGAATGCAGAAAATTAATGCACAGACATCTAATCACAGCAGCATCTGTAGCCTGACAGAGTTATGTGACACCCCAAAATTTTCTGATATTCTTAGCCTTCTCACTTAAAATATTCATTCAGTTAAAAAAAAAAAAAAGAAAAAAAAAGACTTTTCTACAGCACTCATGCACCTGCATAATGTAAAGTTTAATATGTCACATTTAGTGATTGTTTTCAAAAAGTTCTATATTTTTTTAAGTTCTAACCCACAACAGTATAATCTGGGATAAAAAGACATATTATGGGCCCTTCAAAGGTGTCTGAGTGAAAAAGATGGAGTTCATCCTAGGTTGAGCAGTTATATCAGGCAAAAGAAGAGCAAATATAGCCTTACTAAACATTGGTGCCTTGAAAAAACATTTTAAGTAACACTTAAATATAATATTGTTTTAAGGGACTGTATTAATAGCTGCATTGTTCTCAGCTTTCAGAATCAAGATGAGTATGGCTTTGAAATTTTCTGTATATGTTAGTGCTCCTTGGAATGAAAACTGAAGAGCTGAGGCGAAAAAAAAAGCTGTATTCACACTGACACAAAAACTTGGCCTTTCTGCTCTGGAGGACAGTGACAAAAAGTCACATTCTCTCATAAACTTTTGTGTGACAGAATTCCATCTTCTAGTAGTTTCAGCAGTCTCTTCAGATTATTAAGTTTACTAGGTTCACTCATGCCAAAGAAGCACCAAACATCCTTGGAGAAGTCTCCATTTATAAGCATTACAAGCCTTGAAGCCACCGTGTTAGTCCTTACTTTCTCATAAGACAATATTTTTTACATTACAGCAATGATTTGCAAGCTCCAGAATCATTGTCAAGGCCCCTCAGAAAAAAATGCAGCTGTTTTGTAATAATCTTTAAAAAACCTACCCCAAAACTAACTTTTGATATTCTGGTTCAATTTGAACTATGTTCAAGTTCTTTGACTTGTGATTTATAAAACTCTATGTTTGCACAAGTCATAAAACTTTGTAAAAACTAAGTGAGTTTTGCCAGTTACTTTTTGAGAAGGTTGTTGTTCTCATCACCTTATTCCTGAAGAAATCCTGATTAAGGTATCTTGATATTCATCAGGCAAAAGACAGGATGCTTTTATGGAGCTATGTAACCTGTAAAGTATTGACTAACATGACTATCTCTTTCCCAAACTTCTCAAATGCAGTGTGCTTTGTACAAAATGTACCTGAGTTCATTCTATTTTTCTCAGCCTAAAGCTTTTAGGAATGGAGGAGGACAGTATGAAGCCTTGATCAAAAGGCTACAGCAAAACTAAGAAAACTTAAATCGTAATCAAGAATTTGTCATCTTATCATGAGGTATTGAGAAGAAGCTGAGCATCTGGTACTCTGAAGCTCACAGACACTGATCTCAGAAAACAAAAAAAATGTGGGTTTTTTTTTTCTTTTAATTTACTACTTTATATCAGTCTTTATTTAAAATTTAATATTTTGCTTACTGTAATTTCTAACTTACTGTTGCTGAGATTTTGACTAAATGCATTGTTTGTTTTCCTGCTGCTCACAAAATAGTGCCCTAAAATCCCTTTCTTTACAGAATCAATGGTAATCTTCATGAAATGGCCAAATGCCCATCACAGCTGTGCCTTGTATGCTTCACTTGCAGTAAGAACAAGCTTCATTTTTTGGGGGGGCCATTGACAGAGCATTATTTTTATGTGGAATCTCAATCATATATGAAAAATATACATCAGCAAATCTCATAGTTCCTGAAAACAAATAGAAAATAACTTTAAAGTCTTGAGAAACAGAACCTACCTATTGCCAGGTAACATAATATTCAAACTCACTTGCTAAAGAGGAATAACTTTTAAAATGGGAGACAGAATGGGGTAGAGAGCAATTTTTTCCTTTTACCTACTCTGAGCACTTTGTTCTAGCTGAGAAGTTGTGGTTTCAGTACCAAAACTGTTTTTACAAGGTTTGGAGGAATAAGACTAAGTTCTTCAGTCTCTTGGGTGTCCAGGAGCCTTCTGAAGGAAGGAGAAAAGAAAGAAAGAAAAAAAATATTCTGAGAATTTGTTACTGTTTAGAATTTAGGTGTTGTTTTTCTTTAATTTATCTTTCCCTTCTTGACAGAGTGAGGAGGTGTTCAGGGTAGGAGGCTGCTGCCATCGTTTTGTCTTTCTCTTTGTTCAAATTGTGTATGCAGAGTGAAACCCTCAGTGTCAAAACCTGCAGCAGAGCTCAAGGTAGTGTTATAAAAAGACACAAAAAGGGTTGAGAAAATGAATCTCACTCTTCTTCACCCCCACAATTCTTGTTCTTCTACTTGTATCCAAAGATAATGTCTATTGAGAAGAGCAGTGTCCTACAGGTAGAGTAATCTCTGTCTCTGCACAGCAGTGTGTTAGATCTGTTTAGCCATCTATATAGTACTTCCTGGCTATTTTTAACCTCTGCTTTGGCAGAAACTGATTTTTCTGCAATTATTTCCCTCATTAATATTCTCAGACAAAAACCAAATTAGTAAATATATACCCTTATACTTTTTACTTTTTCAAAAAGTGATGCAACCTATGGCCTCTGAGGAATTATGTCAGAGGAAAGGGAAAGAAATGTTTATTATTTACTAGATTCTTCCTAACCATCCTTTACAAAAGAATAATCTTCCTTAGAGATTAATAATACAGGTAATACATACTGTATATTACTGTGTATACTTCTTTAATATACAGGTTTATTTAGAACTGGTAAGTAATTAATAGTAATTCATAAAGGAAAACTAATATAATGTTCATAAGGGCAAAGATAATCTCTACTGTAATTTGTAGTTTAATAATTCCAGGGAAAGATAGCTAGTTAGGAATCATAATCTTTACATATAGGACATAAAAATATACTGCAGCCTTATGGTAGATCTGTTTTCCATAACAGATGCAGGGCAGGTGCTAAGCAATTGCTTGTTTTATTAGGGGACTCTGCTGAAAACTTACATTCTTCAGAGGCAACCTAATTTGCAAGAGGTTCTTGTAACAGATACTTAGTTACAAGAATAAACCTGTGTTTAAGGTGCAGGTCAAGGCAATTACTATGCTTAAAATTTTAAACATCTAGGAGTTTTCTGATACACAGACTACAGTTTCCTTCATACTTTGCTGGGTGCTTTTATTGACTGGTGTGATTTTTTTTAAATACCTCTATCAAAGCTTTTTAATGAAAGAGTTCAATGCTGGGAAAAAGAAAATATTTAAAAATTGCTTTAAAATTGGGTTGCTTTCATCTTGGTGTATGAGATTTAAGAACGTGGACTGCAGATTGAAATCCAGTGGCTAACTTGGGGTGCTTCTCATGTTTCTGGTCAATGAGTTCAATGTTTCCTGGTTCAATGAGGCAGGAAGGAGTTCATCAACTTCAATAAACATTAAGTCTTCAAGAGTACTGATTTAGCCTCTCAAGGGATTTATCTTGGAATAGCTTGAATTGAGACTTCTGAAGAAATCAAGGATCTCCATAAAAGATGTATTTCTAGATGTATTCCAATTCTCATCTGTGCCAAATATTTTGTTTCATTTTATATATTGCCACTTGAAGTCGTAGTGTGGTTTAGAGAGATTGAGGATTGACTTGAGAATCTCTAACAGCTCTGCCTTCACAGGGTAGCTTGCTGATTCATTGACTTTGTTAAATCACCAACCTGTGAAATTGATTTGCATTTCTTGTGAATTTAAATGAGAATTTGTAAACATTACATTTTACATTGCTCCAGAATTTTAAGTATTGAGGAACTTGGACTTGTGATTAAGAATCTCATGGAGACTTCACTTGACAGGTGAAAAATTTTTTTTATACTAATTACCTTTGAACTTGACTAAACTAGACTTTTTATAGCCTGACACAGAACCACTCATTACTGCACACAAGACTGGCATTAAATGCAAAATCTCTACAGCAAGGAAGTAAATTTATTATGGGATTACCAGAATGGAAAAAGTGCTTTGAATTATTTATTTTCAACTAATGAGTCAAAGAGAAGAACTTGAATGAGGCAAAATCCAATAAGTGACCTCATGATTTATGCATAAAGAATACCATTTCCTATCATAATTTATGGCATACTGAATTATAAGAAATAAAAAAAAAAGTTTGTCAATGACTGAAAGAGAACAAAGTGAGAGAAATCTTGGTTCATCTCATCCATCATAGTAGAAGTAGAGAGAAAAAATACAGTAAAAATATTGGTTCCATCATCAAGAAAAAATAAAGTTCATTGAGAGAATTATCTTTTTTTTTTTTTTTTACATGAACACAGTACAAGTTTTATAGTGATGGTACTCACAACTGGAAATTCACCTTTATATTTGCTGATCAGCAAAGAGCTTCTGTATGACAATTAAATTCCCAGACAAAAAAAACAACCCAACGCATAGATTGAACCTAAGTTGTATCTGCACTTATAACACCACAGGCTTGGTCATAATTACAGACATTATTCTTCCTCTACTTTCGTACTTGGATAACAGGATGATAGGAAGACTAAAACCTAGAACAAACCTAGTACCGACTGCAGTGAACTCTAGAGGGTGAACGACCTGTCAGTATCACGCATATAGGCATCCTTAGATTCATCAGTACAACAGCTGAGGACCAAAGCAGCACCGCCTTTCGGGAAGAAAAAACTTAGGCAGGGCGGGGCCGACGTGGGGTCGAGGCCGGACCGGGACCCTTCGGCCCCCAGTAGCTGCGGCGCGGACGAGTGTGTGGCGCGGCTTGGCTTGGCTCGGCTCGGCTCGGCTCGGCTCGGCCCGGCCCGGCCCGGCCCGGCCCGGCCCGGCCCGGCCCGGCCCACTGCACGCCACCGGGCGTCCGCCCCTCCACTGCAGCCGCATTATTTGACACCCAGTAGAGCATCCGATAGCATCAGCGCTCCTCCAGAGCAGGACCTGGGCCACAGCCCGCATGCCAACACCCACGGTCACGAGTGTAGGCACGCACACAGAACGCATCTGGCACCCACGGGGCGATGCTGCACGGAAACCGCGGCGAGACCCGTGTGCCCTCCCTGTGCATCCGCAGAGCGNCCCCACTGAGGAGGAGCGCTGGCCCCAGCTCTGTTACATCTTGTCTGTGTTATTCCTATTGCCTTCCTGTACCCTTGTCTCCCTTTGGAAGACATCAGGTATTCCTATTGAGGTGAAAAGCAGCGAAGTAAAAATTGCATCTCCTTTACTCAGTTACAGCTGAATTTAAATCTCAACGTTGTGAGTTAAGTTCGTATTACATCACCTCCATCCCTGTCCTTGTACCTGTCCCTAAATTGCATAACCAGCTTTTTTTTTTTTAATTTCTATGTATTTAATAAAACATGTCTCAAACTTACTGCAGATAATTTTTTAAAAGATGGCAAATTGCACGTTCAAGCCTAATGTGGCCCATTGCTATGCCATTTGTGTTATAATTTCTCCCCTTTCCACAGTGTATGCCAAGCAGCTCATTCCAGACAACAGAAGATTCAAACTTAAAAGGTTTTTATTTCTTTCCTTGCTCTCTGCTCACATTATTCTCTCTGGATTCTGAATAAGTTTTATGATAGCATCATTCAATTTTTGTAGAATGTTTTGAGTTTAATTTTTAATTTTTTTTTTTTCTATGACAGTAATCTGGGGGTTTTGGTCCTCCTAAATTCATTCAGTCAAATATTCTAGCCTGCATCTAGCAGTATCTATATTCTCTTCTCCATTTAGGAATACAAACATTATTTACTCATCAGAAGTTAATTCAATCACCTAACTAGCACAGATCTACAGCATTCCTTCAAAGTTTATGGCTCCATTTGTGTGCTGTCAGATTTTTTTCTGACAGTAAAGGCAGAACTTCCCCATAGCTGACTGGGGCTTGTCGTATACCATCTGATTAAAAAATTACATAATTGCCACTCCTTACTACAGGCCAGTCTGGACTATAAAATTGTACTTCTTTGTCTATATCAGTGTAGTTAAGCAACCAAGATGGATACACACTTTTTATTTTTGTGTAAGAATGTTTTTCCACTATGAAAACATATTAAACAACCATATAAACCAATACATCCATGCATGGGCTCTTGTAAAAAGGTAGGAAAAATAAAAATTGCATCCTAACTGGTGAGGTATTCCCCAGCACCTTTTTTTAGAGTCTAACAGATACTGGTCTTACATAACATGCAGCTGGCACATCCAATTGCTACCATAAGGCGAAGAAATAAACTTACCTCCTCAGGATAGCTGATCACATTTCAGGTTGGTTTGCAACATTTGCAGAAGATCTGTTGTTTAAGAAAAGATGCAGAAGCTATAGTGCTGTGTATCTTACTCGTTTTTTGGTCTCCAGTGGCTGTCTGCACACTGAAGGTAATAGATGAGGCCTTCCTCTGCACTCCTGCAATTTTAAAAAAGCTGCTGAGAACAGCTTTTTCCTGCTGAGATACAGCACTATAGATGTTACTTGGCAAAATAAGTTAGCCAGCAGACTTTTGCTGATCAACAAGTTCTGGCAAACTAAAAGCAAGCTAAAAAAAGAGGTAGAATAAAATCTTTGTTGTTTACTTTCAAGGTATAATGTAGACATCAAAGTGGATTCACAGACATTAAAACCAAATCTATACCCTGAAAGTCAGCCAGGAAAAAAAAAAGAGAGTGTAATAAAAACTATAAACTTAGTCATTAATAAACATATGCAATCTGCAAAAAACAAATGTGGTTCTTCCACAGTAATGGTCTAAACCTTTGTCAGGTTCTAGGGCAGATCTCTTTCTTTGAGAAACCTTAGCTGACACCTTTTGAATTGCCTATGAAATAGAAGAGCAGTATACATTATGTTCCTTGTCTTACCAGCACAAAACAAAAAAGGGCCATTACTGGCTCTCTAATTATAATAATTACAAAATGCAGAGGTGAAGAAGAGGGGCTCATAAGTAACATTACAGATTAAAGAGATTACCATGCTCACTCTTGGAAAAGAGTGCCTGGTACTCAGGGCCATCCTTCTAATTTCTGGTCCACAATCTTCCATAAGGACTTACAGAACTCCTGAATTCAAGTAGATTTCACTGACACTAATAATACACAAAATGATGGGAAGAGAAAGCCAGGGTAAGGCAGTGCTCAGAAACCCTGTACCGGGATTAAATTCTGAGACTAGAAAATGATAAATTATATATATTGTAATTATAAAGCTCTATTTCTAACAGTAGGTGGTATGTATGCATGAAACTCTGGATAAAACAGCAGGGATTAAAGTCTGCAAAGAGAAGAAAAAATACCTTTACAATTGTAATTTTTAAATTAAATCTTTCACACTGTCAACTGACTAAACTTGATAATTGTAAAATATGATCATATGAGGATCTTGGAAGATAGTTCTTTGGTCAATAAGGAGAGTTTGAAGATCTGTTTAGAGTGCAGATAACAGAACAATTAAGAATTGATGTCTAAGATATGTAGAAAATGCACACATTCTTAGACTTCATATGCACGGGCTACATTGGCTCTGAACTCCATTGAAATAAAAATCTACCCATATAAGCACTGCCTAATGAATGTTCTCTTTTGAAATATTTAGTTATATTATGCTATGTCCCATATTTATCTCTGTGTAAATTTTTATAAATCTTTTCTAAAACAGATGAAAGATGGAGAGATCAGGATCAAACAGAACTAGATTAAAATCTTCTGCCTTGACAACCAGCAGAACCAAAATCATTACTTTAAAGCTTAAGGTTGATCTTACTGAGTTTTCACCTGAGTTTAAGGTTTTTAGTTTTGACAGTGAGATTAATTCTCTGTGATAGACATCCTTTTTCATGAGATATTCCTTGTCAGAAGAGATAAGGAAATAAGATTTGGTCTCGCTTCATCACTTCTAGACTTGTGAAAATCTGTATTATTTGAGATCTGTAAAACTTGTAAATTATAAGAACAGGAGGACTGAGTTGTTTTGCCACTAGACCAGGCTCTGAGAATGTCATGCTTTAAATTAATTTTTGTACTTCCACAGTGCTTTTCAGATAGCCAGATGAAATAGAACCCTAAATTAAAACCTAATTCACCTGTATTGTGTCCTATGCCAATTATTTCCTTAAGAAATGTAGCCACCTCAAAAGTTAACTATGGCCAGTGTTAACTACTGCCCGGAAAGAAAATGAAACTTACTCCAAAGAAACTCATGAGGTTCAGCAAGTGCAAAATCCTGCACAAGAAAAATCCCCATAATCAATTCAGGCTGAGCAGCAACTCTAGTAGAAAGGACCTGAACATTATAGGAAGCACTACCTTGAACACCAGCCAACCGTGCACTTGCATCACAAATAAAGAAACCTTAGGACAAATGTAGCCAGCAGATCAAAGTGTTATTAATCGCCTTTACTTGGCATCACTGTAGCTGTACCTGCAATTTTGTGTCTAGCTTTCCTGCTTCACATCCACTCAGTTCAAGGCCTTGGAAAATTGGAAAAGGTCCATAAAAGGCTGCTCAGGAAGGTCTACAATAAATAAATTGTGAGAAGTTGAATGAACTAGGTTAATTTAATATGAAAAATAAGCAAAGGAGTTCCAGGAGCCTATAACTACTGGGAAACCACTTGCAAAGATTACAGTACTAAACTCTTTATAGTGCTAAATGATCTGGTTAGTGACAATAGTCACATATGATGGCATTGAGAGGTTCAGATTGAGCACTAATAATGAGTTTTTACAGCATTGGTGATACATGATCAGAACATGTAACCCAAAAAGACGTGAAACATCTGTCCTTGAAGGTTTTCAAAAATATGCCTTGACAAAGCTGTGTCTGACCCAGTCTGGTGATGGCAATGGTAAAGCTTAGAACATGAGGTTGGACCTGCAATGGTTATAATAAAGGATGTAAAAAAAATGCAAGGGAGCTGGAACCAGATTGATTCAAAACAGGAAGTACACACACAATTTCAAATTGTAGTTAAAATAAATCATAAAGTTATTTTTTCATATCTACAGGGAAGGACTTTGTTGAATATATGCTTATGCAGCTTTTTAAAGGATAAAATAGCAAGATGATATTAAATGTCCTTTCTCAAACATACTAATTCCTAAAATTCTTGTGAAGCAGAGTTTCTAATCAATTTGTAAGAAAGGTTTTGAGACAGGGTGATTCTTTAGTGTAAAATGTTGTCTGAATAAGAGCATTAAATGTTTACAGCAGCACCCAAAATTATTTATTTTGCTGTCAATTTTTATGTAATATATTTAAATAGTATGAAAAATCAGTGTTTATAGAATTGTTGAGTCCACCTCTCAAGACAACTAGTTCTGTACTACTTAAAGTACTGCAATGCAAAAGTCATCTTGTTCAACATTTGCAATGAAGTTTTTTCCAAATTTTTTGATCTTACTGAAAACAGAGAGAATTTTGCCATAGACAGTAGCACAATGAGTATCTCTCATGAAGCTCTCAGTCACTATGGAGAAGGTCTAGAAAGCAGATTTTGGAGCATGCTGAACAACATTGATAAAGATTTTGTGTTGCTAAGACACAAACTCTTGAAAAGTGACTGATTTCCATATTTTAATATTTCATTTCTATGGTAATTTAAGAGAAAATTTCTCTTGGTATAGATAGTATTTTCTTATATCCATGGAACTGGCTATGTTTTCTGACTGATCTAAAGTGTTTGGCATTCAATTCTGTAGCTCATTGCAAATGCATGCTTACTTTTAAACTTATAGATTATCTTTATAGATTCATGTTTGCATTCTGATCATCTCCTGAATGGAGTTACTTCTGCAGTTTGAGATTCTGCAGTTATCAAGCTAACATGAAAGAAAGAAACAAAGAAACTTTACAGCCCATATGTTTAGTAAAAATTGATTTTCCTCAACAAAGAAACTCAAATTTGTTGCTAAATATTTGGGTCAAAAGCTAAACTAGAATTCTAAAGAGTTCCTCATTCTTGTGCCTGGTATACACTGTAATCCTTGGAACATGCCTATATAGAAGTGAAAAAATGAGTGAAATGTCCATTGCTAAAAACCCCTTATATCGTAATGTGAAAAGAGATTATAAAGAAAATACTAATGTCAAGAAATAGGTAAAGAAGAAGAACAGAATTTTAATAGCAGTATCCAATTTACATATCTATACAAATTTTTCAGGTAGGCAAACTTCTACATTGTGATATTTTTCTCTTCTATTACACATCTCAGTTTTCTTATTTCACATTTTGTCTGAAGCAAACAGCAAGAAAGATTATTCTCTGACTCTGCAGTACCAGCGATCAAACTGCTGCAACATATGTCTGATTAACAGCCTAATTTTTCAAGTAAGGAAGAAAATAATCAGCTAGACTAATAAAACTCACTGTCAGTGATGAAACTATCCATCATCTCATTTGTTTTCACTGTGTAGACCTATTCTGCAAACATGCTCATTGTTTCTTGAGTATCATGTTCTTAGTACAAGGAGCTTCAAGAGTTACAGTGCTAGATACTTTTAGAAACAAGATGCTGACATTGTCCTTAGCTGCATAGTCTAAAATTACAGTTTTTTTTAAAAGCCACCGTTTATGCATTTCTTCCTAGATATAGGAAGAATTTCTTGTCTTATCTCTAAGAAGATTTGGTCTCCTGGGTCATCAGCTTGTTGGTTTAAAGATTAACCCTGTATTGCTGCTTAGTGCAAAGTTCATCATCTTCAAGCTACTTCTTTGTAGGACCTCTTGGTTCTTATTATTTGGATTTCTTCGGCCACATATCTGGTCTTATTCCCAACTATATTTTTTTACCCTTTCCCACAAAATAAAACAACAACACCAGTAAAAGGAACAGCAAGAAACCCCCTATCTGTATGTCATTAATCTATTTCCACACTTCCCACACATATCAAGATGGAAAAAGAAGGCAAGAGTATATGAGCTTGACACATTATGTCCACAAGAAGTGAAATTTTTTGTTACAGTTCATTCAGGAAAGACAATTTTTCCTGCTATACTTTTTTTTTTTTTCAGAACTCAGAACAGCAAAGTCAAAATCCACAGCTGAAACTCTTAGGATTACAGTAATACAACCAAAATTGTTCAACAGGGCTTTTCCCGGGAAGCTGCCGGGACCAGTGACTCCTGGGTCGGGGCAGGGGATCGGATTTCCAGCTGCTGTAAGGCACGCTGCCGCTGAGCTGCGGGGGCTGAGTCTCCGCCGTCTGGTGACTCCCGTGCAAAGGAGGAAAGCCCAGCCTGCTCGAGAGATTATGCAGCTGAGATCAAAGGCAGTTTTACAGCTGGGTAAAGGGCCCTGCAGCAGCGAGAACCCAAAGACTCCGTCGCAGCCCAGTGAGGCCTGACCCTACCACCTTCGGTCACCTCCGGGAAGAACCACATGACCACCGCAGGCCTGGGCACATTTAACACTTTCCTGACAAAATGAAGCTTCCAAGGTCTAACCCTTCCCTGAGAGTGAGAAGAAAGGGATGGAGTGAACGTAGAGAAGACAGAACATGAGATGGACAGTCAGTGAAGGGAGAGTGAAAGGTCCTAAGTGGGAGAAAAGGATGGAGGAGTGACCTCGTTTGGCTGGACTTCTCTGGTGAACCATGGAGAATGGACTGTTTCCTGTAACATATGAATGCTGTTGGGGGGGAGGGGGTGGGGGGCAGCAGTGGATACATGACTCTAGTTAAAAGTGATATGAAGCCCTCTGCTCCTAGGGAAAAAAGGAGCTCTCTAGTTTTTGAGATGAAAATGATTTTGGAGATGGAAGAGGAGAATTTTGGTTTTATACTAGAAGAGGCATCCTTAAATAGTACCCTATATAAGCAGACATTGACCCATATACAGTGTTGGGAAAGCTGCTAATGGCTGGGATTTCACAGTTCGAAGAGGTTTCTTTCGGGCTGCTGCAGATATGTGACATGGGAGCCACCAGAGGACTGTTTCTCTTGTGGCGATGTCTCCATGGGACTCCTCTCCCAAAGAAATCATGAAAGATTATTTTAAATGGTGAAACTGACTGAAAATTACAGGTTTTGTCTCTTTATGTTGTATGTGGGAAAGTGAACCGTTGGTGGAAGAGGAGTGCTTTGAAAGTTTTCATTTTGATTGTCATTTTTCCTTCTTTTGGTGTGTGTTAATAAATCTATTTTTGTAACCTTTATGTTTGGGGTTGCTTTTGCTTCTCTCGTTATCTTATCTCACAGTAGAATTCTGGTAGATACCCAAACCATTACAGTTCTGTATTTCCAAATCCATTTTAAAAGTCTTTCATGTGAAATAAATTTAACAGCTAGTCAATACCTGATTCCATACAACCTGAAAAAACTGTCAAACCTATGTACTGAAGATGATGGATGTAAATTAAGGTAATAGTAGCATATATACAGACATAGCTTTCAAAGTTTACTTCTTCTTTTGTATTAGGCAGGATTCTCGGCATACTAAATGTTTAGAAAAAGCAGCATTTTTGTAATGTAAATATTATTGCACTAATGTGGAGTTATACTGATTAATTACACCATGCTTCATTGCTCTTAATTTATGTCAGCTACTCTGAGAATGTGTTCTTGTAACTAAAATATTATTTTTAATGGTCTTGTGTAAGCAAGTAGCAATTTTAGCTATTTCAATTTATTTGCATGCATTGAAAATTATAGACCTGGTAGTACATAAAGAGACATTAGTTATCAGTTCTATTTCTATGATTGTCACAAAAAGAAAATAGAAAAACATCAATTCATACCTACTTCTTGCTTGTATGTAGCTTTGTGGTTTCCCATGTTCTAAAGTGCTACAACAGCCTGCTCAAAAGTTTGTACTGCTCTGTGAGGGAGGGTTACTCCAGACTACTGCAGCTGCAGAAGTAACATAAACTTACTGTACCCTATTTTGCATAATTTTGACCTATACGGATGATATCTCTCAAGAGCAGAAAGATATTTGTCAATCTCAATACATCCAAAGCAAATTCACATACTCATTTTAATGTCTTGCTTTTAAAATTCATAAAAAAGTTTTTCTCTTCAAATCAGTAATTTCCCTCTCTGAACTGAAAACTAGAGATATATAGTACTTTTTAAAGATTTTTCCATTTCTGAGGACTGCAATTTCTCAAAATACCTGTTCACATCCGTCTATCACATCACACTCTTCCTGTTTCACTGTTTATCTCAAAAGCACATACTATTAGCACCACAGAAGAGCTTGATGGCTTTATGATGAGTGTTCAGAGGTTTAAGAACAGTGGCAAAACATTTATTTTAAATTATTATTAAAGCATTCTTCTCTGTTTTTTTCCTTTAGAAGTGTAAACCATATTCCAGAAATGTTGGATAAGTTGCACAGTTGCAAGTGTACACTGTTTCACTGGAAACAGATCCTTCAGTTCCCCAAAACTGTATAGCAGAATACTCAATAGGTCCCCAATACAGAATGCATAGAGGAAAAGGGAATAACTCAGCAAATGTACCACTTGCCCCAGCCAGCATGGGGAAAGTAGGTAGGTATCAGCCGTTCTACCATCTATTTCAAACTCCAGAGAAGCAATGTCAGGTTTTTGACTACTTCAGGAAAATGTTTTGCAGATCACTGGCAATGCCCAAGTTTCAGGTCAGTTAACTGGTCTAACTGAAGCCACACATGCTGCAACTTAAAACAATAAACGGTGAAGTCCTTATAAAGAGGAAGCAGGATCACTACAAAACAGACGTTCTAAAGAGGTAGCACAAACTAAAAGAACAATTTCACCATGAGCCCACCATGGGCCTGTTTAGCCTGAAGAAGAGATGGACAAGAAGGGATCTTATAAATGCATGCAAATATCTTAAGGAAGGTGCCAAAAGGATGGGGCTAGACTTTTTAATGATGCCCAGCAACAGGACAAGGGGCAACAGACACAAACTGAAACACAGGAGGCTCCATTAGAAACACAGGACTCACCCTTACTGTGAGGGTGATAGAGCAGTGGAACATGCTGGCCAGAAAAGTTATGGAGTCTCATTCTCTGGAGATATTCAAAAACTATCCAGATGCAATCCTGTGCAACTTGTTCTAGGCGAACCTGCTTTTGGGGGAAGGTTGTACTAGGTGATCTCCAGAGTTCCTTTCCAACCCCAACCATTCTGTCATGTTAAAATCCCTGTGTTTATGCTGTTAATAGCCTTACAAAATTTTTTCTGAATACTCTGCCAGTCTTCTATTTCCAAGTATAACATTTTTGTATTATGTAGCGGCACTTCAGACAAAACCGTATTTTTTACGTATATACATAAAGACGTATACATATATATATATGAAATTGTATTTGTATGAGAGATTTGTCATGCCTCCAAGCAATTATTCTGTTTCTATTAACAATAAGTGTTGTAAAGGCAGTAACAATGAAAGCCATCAATTTTGTGATTAGGAGTTAATTGACACAAGGCAGCAAAAATATGTCAAGGAATTGTGCAAGCCTGGTACTCCATGTTGATTTTACTATTTAGTATGCTGCACCCTAGCAAACTAATTCATTGCCCAGTATTTATGGAATAGTTTATAATAGCATCCAATGCATATTTTTCAAATGTAAATGTAGCTTCTGAAAATAAAAGATGATTTCAATCACGACTGGATGTGTGGGACAAAAATACTTCCTGTCACATCATAATGATGGAGCTATTAAAAAAACCATTGGCAGAGCTGCTCCCCCAGTCACAGCCTGTCTCCACCTTATGTCTGGCAGTCAGAGCAATCAATTCAATCCCAACCAACAGGAGTAATGTGTTAATTGTCTCTATTTTTTTCTGGTCCCCAACTGTAACAATTCACAGAAATAATGGCTTATTAAGAAACATGGGGGGGCGGGGTGTTTGTTTTATTTCATTGATACCACTATCCAAAGTTATCTGTTACTACTTTTAGTTGTATTTTCACTGTAACACTGACAGCCCTGGCCAGTATAAATAGCACCAGCTTATTTTTGGCTGAATAGGACTCGGTTATTAAATACCTAAACAGAAATATTTCTGAATAAAGTAAATAAATCTGTCTGTTCATTGTCCAGTGAAACATTGGATATATTAAAGATTATGGTACTTTGGTACCACACATTTTATATTTAGGCCTAGTCTCCTCAGATAAGAAGAGAATCTTCTGCTATCTAACACAGCAGCAAGAGAAAACTAATCTGGAAATAAATATTACCAAAAAAATAGTGGTAAGCAGATATTTAATTGTTCTGAAGACATCTGCTTTTCAGTTACCAATAAAATAATCAAGTAGAATTTCTTGGCATTTTAAAATTGAACTAAATTCTGGATATTGCAAAATAGAGATTCCCTTTTTACTAGGGCAAATTGATACCAGTGATAAATATACCCTAACAATAATACTAGCACAAAACAATATAATAATGCTGGCATGACAAACAGTAAAAAGAAGTCATATACCTGTTGTATGGAGGGTGAGAAGCAGAGGAAATGCACCCCATTAAACATGCTTTATGCTTAGGGTGTTGCAAGAAAATTACCCGTTAAGAAAAGCAGAAGTAAATTATATAAGGAATTAGGTAAAAGTAAAGTTTAGAGGAAAGAAAGGTTAGAAATCCATTTTCTATTTGCTGATGGCTCATGAAATAATTCAATGCAAAAGGAGAAAAGAAAAAAGAAAACTTACTTTTAAAACAATACATAGTGTATTCAGGTTCTGAGCAATATAGACTGAATAACCCTAAGAGAACAAATCTAGCTTGACTGTGGGGACTGACAGTGGTCAGAAAATAGATTTTTCAGGCTCCCGGTAGTTACTCGAAGCCTGTGAGAAAGCTAAGCACACAACTCTCATTCTGGCCTGGGAAATTCTAAGCAGGAACCCAAAACAATCCCTGTAGATAGCCTCCTCCTGACACCTGGTGTTTTTCCAACTTGTCCACTGGTAAATATGTTTACAAAAAGGTGTTTCTCTGAATAACCAATCCTATCCATTGTACTGAAACATGATATAAAATAGAGTCTGTCTTTCAATAAATTTTGCTATGTGCCTTCCAAGAAGATTGGAGTTTACATGTCATTATATGAGCCGTCCCAAAGTGTAATGATACTTGACAATTACACAGAGTTAGTTTTTCACTGCTCCATTAAAAGTTACATGACTCTGGCATCCTTTTTTTTTCTTCTCCATATCCCTAAAGAAAAATCCCATCATACTCTCTGTAAACTGCCTATCCTGTTAGAAATGTACACAAAAAAAACCACAATAATCCCTATTGCTACATTCATTATGTATCTGAACCACATCCCTGGTGGTGTGTAGCAGGAAAAATGGTAATAACATGCATCAGTTCATCTTGATACTGATGAATTGTTCTTCAGGAAAGGAGATGCAATGGGGAAAGTGTTTATGCTGCAAAAAGGAGTTCGTTTTTGCAGAACAGAGCAGCAGGTGAGAACCTGAGGTAAACAAGGAATGTGGCCTTAGATGGTTGAACTTTTTTCTATCTTTTATTTCTGTCATTCTGTCAGTACTGGAGAAATAAAATGTGCAAAACAAGGTTTAAGTATGGTGGGAGAAAAATGCTCACTGATACCTCTGTGCAATAACTCTCTGTTTGAATATGAGGCACTTGTCAGATTTATGTTGATGCTTTGAGATGTAGATTTTGGGAGAGGCATCAGGAAAAGGAAGCATGCTGCAACGGCCTGCAGAGCGTTATATTTATTTCAGATAAAACAGTAATTATTTATCTGAGTTATTTATGCCTGTTGGGGATTAGGTTTGTTCCTGTTTTACACAGAGCATTTTTTCCCACAAGTTACTGGAAGACTAACTACTGGGTGCTTATGGGTACTTGACCAAAACAAAGAGGTGGCCAAAATTCAGGAGGGGGAGATAAGGTGAGTTCTGGGGCAGGTAAAGGAGAGGGCTGGGGGCAGCTTCTCTCTCTTGCTGTTGCATCGGAGAGAGGACGGCGAGGCTGCTGCTTGCTGCGGGAGGAGTTCGCTGTGACCACCGGCTCTGGTCCTGGGAAAGTCTACCATCATCTGTCCGTGTGCCCCGGAACTCTGAGCTGCCTCCTCCTGCCCTGCTGGAGCTGGGCCGGCCCTGTCCCGCCGCCGCCGCCGTTTCCTTTGGCACTGCTTGGAGGCTTTCTGCTACTCTGCGGCCCCGCACTGCCCTGCCCTGCCGGGACATCCCCCCCGTTCCAGTTACTATTGCGGAGCTTCTGATCTCACCCACCAGCCCGGGATTTTTCCACCGTTCCAGCTTGGTGCTCTTGAGAAGTCAGACTGCCCTGGGCTTTGTGAAGCAAAGCCCCTCAAGGTTCCTGGTTTTGTTTGCTATAAATGCTGTAGTTGTTGTTTGTTTGTCTTGTTATACATATTAGTAAAGAAGTGTTATTCCTATCCCCATACCTCTGCCTAAAAGACCCATTAATTTTCTAAATTATAATAATTTGGAGGCAGGGGATTTGAATTCTCCATTCCGAGAGAGATCCTGCCCCTCCTTAGCAGATACCTGTCTTTCAAACCAAGAAATTGCCATGGGGTATTTCTTTCAGTGTAAGAACACTCGAGGATGACTGATAAAAATAAAAAAAAATTAATGCTCAGAGAACAGCTCACAAGTACTGTTCTTCCTCATTCCCAGGGGACTGCTCACACTAACTCTGTGCTTGTGGACCTGTATCAGCCTAGCACCTAGAACATTTTATGCACAGAAATGGGATTATTCTCAGAAAAATTTAAGAGACAGGACTTGAAGTACCCATCACGTATATCAGTGTAGCCTCCCTTACGGGCCTGAATGGTGAGAACAACACAGATACCATAGAGGTAACATGACAATAACATGGATGTAGATTTTACTACAACCTTTTTTTTTTTTTAACAGAAGCTACTGAAACCAGAAAATAATCCAGTTACAAGTAATCGCAAGGAGCAATTTAAAAACTGCATACTGTCATGATCCATGAGTTTGGTCCTCTAGGGATTAACAAGGCCCTGTTTTAACAATCAGTGGAGTAAGGGAGAGACAGGATATTAGGGATATTATAATTTTAAAAAACCCTCAAATGTTTCCTTTCTGAGCCTTCCTGGCCTTGGCCTGCACCCTACCCACACCTGGGCATTTGGTCCTAGGTTTTCCTTCCCTTTTCCTTGGTTGTTAATGGAACTGCATCTACCAGTACCAAACAGCTGTGTCATGGTGAAGGTTCCAGAAAGTATAAGAAATAATTCAAATCCCCGGTCTCCCAAAGCCCATTTCAAAACAATTGAATATTTATGTGACCACAGGAAAAGGTATTTGATGTCGTGTTATTCCAGCTGAGTGAAAATGGTTGCTGTGATAAACATTTAATAATTTATACAAAGCAGTGACTCCCAGAATAGCTTCCATAGGAGAGGGAAAAAGAGAAACATCTGATAGATAGGAGACACCTAGAATTTTGGGGGTTTACTCTACACTATACGAGACATAGCACTCCCACTATCACAGACAGCTACAGCAGCTTCTACATTCTTCAATTCTTGGCCATGATTCACACAGCTGCTTTGCTAAAGCAAAAGCATTGCTATGTACATGCCAAAGGCATTAAGAAATTTTCCTGAGGAGTTGTACTCAGTGTGAGTTATATTCAGCTGAGGGCTTGTGTAAGCATTCTGACAGCACTAGGCTGCAGCAGCCAAACAAAGAGGATGCCCACTTCTAGGGCTGGGGTTGATCTGTTTACATCTGCTTACAGAAGAAATGTGGCTGGATTGATACCATATGCGGTGCTGGAAGATCAGAAAGGAAGTTAAATTCTAATTTTGAAGTTATCTGCAATGTCTTGGCAAAAACCTCCCTTGCATGTCTACAAGGCCATTTTTGAAGTATCTACCAAAAGAAAGACACATTTGGAGGGCAAAATAAAATTAATCTACATGAATAAAATTTGTAGTTACAAGCAGAAGTTGATTATGCAGTCACTGACATACAAGCTACTTTCCTTTTGTAAGGCTGAAGAATTGAGTAAGATCCAAATACACAGGCTGTAATTTGTAAAGGGTAAGAAAAAAGAGTGGAAACTGTAGGACATTAAATATTAAAAAGCATGAAAAAGAAGCTAAATACCTAGGAAAATAGGTTAGTCTCGGGTTTCTTTTGGGTTGCAATGACCCCCGAGATATTAGAAAAGTCTTTTCCCAAATCCTGTGTTACTGAAGAAGAAGTCGAGATTCATCGGCTCTGGTTTTCAAGGTTGTTTATTCTTTTTTATCTAGTACATTGCTCTGCTTAGGTTCTTGTCACTGCTCAGGTCGCCGCCGAGTGCTCGACTCCCCGACCTTGGGGCGATGTTAACTCTTTATACTGAGGACTACGTGTACTATATTTACAATAAAATACCAATACCTATCACCTAAGTTAGACAGTTTCTACTCTAAACCGATCCAAAAGTGCCACCATCACAGCAGAAGAAGGAGGGCGAAGAAGAAGAAAAAGAACCCAGGGCACCGCCCCAAATCCTCTATCTTGTCCCCATTCACCTCCATTCTAAAAACCCAAACCTACAGAATTTTTCAGCCTGTGATGAACTACACTACTGCTTTTCACACTTTTGTGACTTGCAAATCCTCTCTTAGTGTTGGAAGCTTTTCCCATGGGCTGAAGTCAAAGCCAGTGTCTTCCTGGGCTGTGCGAGGGTCTCCAACCCCCCTGTACAGATCCCAGACCCCCCTGCACAGGTCCCAGACCCTCCTGTACAGGTACCAAATCTTCTTGCTCACGTCCCAGACATCTCTGCCAAGGTCCCTGACCTTCCAGGGTGACCAAAGGGATGCCCTGAACTCCAACTGGTTGGGAAGCAATATGTATACATATATAGATAAAAATGAAAGGTAGGTAAGAAATTTTTATGGACTTTTATTGTCTGCTATATGCTTAATATATTGAATAATTAGAAAACATGGCGCAGTATGAGCCTCGAAACAAAGTTTATAAACAGCTTTGTCCCTTGTGAAGAGAACATTAAGTTTGAACTGTCTTGAAAGACTAGAGCTATAAGGAAATAGAAAGGAGTTTTCATAAACTATGTATTCATAAACTCCTAGTCAAAGGAGGATAATAAGGAAAAATTGGATTGGGGAAAATGATAACACTGAGTTTATATGGAACTACTTTAGAATCTAAATGTCAGTATCCAGAGGAAAAAAATTGGAAGTCTTAATAAAGAAAAACATAATTATACACAATTCAGTTAGTGAAAGATTGGTAGTAGATAACTGAAATCATATTTTTAGGCTTGATCTTCTCTAGAGCTGAATTTGGATTGTACAATAGTTACGTTTAGTTCTTTTTATTTGATTTTAAATATTGATGAACAGTAATGAAAGTGAGAGAATGAAAAAGGGTCTAAAAACTAATTCTATGAATATATATCATACTGAAATATATCCCTCATTTCCCTTACCAGTTTTCTGTGATGCTAAGTCAGTCATTTAAATCAAACTTGTATGCAGTTCCTGAAAATACTATAAGACCTAATTTTCTTTTTCTTCAGTCTCCAAAATTAAGTATTTCATTTTTATAACAGTGTAGATACCTTCTGATACAGTAGCTTTCCTATGGTCCAGATTCTCTCATCCAAAAATAACTAAGAATTCTTTTCAATTCCAGAGGTTTCTTTTCCTGATGTGTTCCAGTATGCCACTGCACCAACTCTAAATCCTTAAAAAGTAAGGAAATTTACAGAACCAGTGCATACAAATGATAAAATTATGATAAAATCTGTATTTATTTTAATTTATTCCAAAGGTTAACGTATCATTTAACCCAGTGGGCTTCTGCCCATCCTATTGTTTCACATTCTGAAATGGGCATTTTTATAACTGCTCCTCAACACTGGATCTTTGTCCACAAGCTGGAGGAAGACAGTCTTGGGAAATGCAAAACCAACTCAGTATCTACTAGGAACTCATAAAAATTAACTATCTCAAAATTATTTCCTTTTCGACAGACTTCCAAAGGTGTATCTGATTACAAAAAATCCTCCACAGTTTCCTCCTTCCCCTGCCTCTTTTCTCCCTATACTTCATTACATGAAACTTCGAAAAGTAAAAACAAAAGCCCAGGTTTCTAACCATGAGGTAGGGACTGAGTCACTATGGATCAATCCCACTGGAAAATCAGTTCAAAGGCAAAGAAGAAGCAGATGGTTCTCTGTTATAAATGCAGACATTTACATGGAAAGAATTTAAGATTTTCTTAACCTTTCCCAAAAGACTTTACCTATACAAGATTATTTGAAAAGGGTTTTCAAGTAAGAGTCTTTCAGAGATATTTTACAATAATTTACTACAAGACAAACCAGTATGATGGTTTATGCCATCAGTATAAACAGTTGGAAAAAAACACTGACCCAGGTATCACCAGTGGATAATTTTTAGGACTACATACATATAAACATGTGCGCGTCCACAGCACACATACTTGTTCATTAATGATAGAATCTGGTATCAAACTTATGCCACTTTAGCATACTTCATTACAGAAAAAAATTAAAACTCTAATCAACAAAATTTTGTTTCCTTTAAAATGGCACATTTCCCTTGAATAGGTCTGTAAATAATACAAGCAGAAAATAATTTCTGCAGTGTTAGTATGAAGACCATCAAATTTAAATAATTTTGTCTGGAGTAAGAAACTCAGACATGCTAAATCCCATGAAAATCTTTTCAGCCATACAAACGTGTCTTCTTTGTGTAATATGCAGAGACTTGAGGATGTGCTGAAGGTGATATGGTCAAAAGCAATGTCAAAGATCAGAAAAATAAATGTTGCCTTCTGTCATATGTTTAATTTTTTAAATCTGGATATGTTAACATCTAGTTTTCAGTAAAACTTTAGAAATGTACATTTGAATATTTTTTGGAAGTATTGAAACTTTTTGAAGAGATTGATGAGTTGATTGCATTTTCACAACTATAACTTAAATCTAAAAGTAGACACCTGTGGGCTTGATGTTTTTGAGCCTGAGAATTGCTAAGCCCTTCCCAAGGGAACTTTTCAATTTTCTTTTTTCCAGATAACTTTGTGTAAATAACAAAATTTTTCTCATAATATTTCTAAGTAAACAATATTCCTTTCCCCATAACAAACCTCTCTCCCAGATGTTTGGTATTTTCTGTTGCTTGACCAATGGAAAGAAGTGTCAATCCTATGGACCAATTATATGCCTTTTTAGCACAGCATGTTATAAAAAGGCTGAACAAATTGTAAATAAAGCCTTCTGATTCTCTTCTGCCTTCTGACTGGAGTCAAGCATCTTTATTTCATGTCCAATTGCAACAGACACCCAAAAGAATAATTGGATCTATTCTCTGCATGAAAACTAATGGTATGAAAATGAAGAATTGTGAAACCCTATTTTATTAAAACAAAAATTATTTGAGTAAAGTGGGAATATAATAGTTATTTCAAAATCAATTTCCAGGTAACACTGTATATCTTAAAACAGACTCACTCAAGCTAATGATCATTGGACATGAACAAGCCTAGCCTGAACAGCAGTTACTAGTCTTTTTGAGTTTTCTTGCCTCAAGGCCAAGTGATTTCTACTGCTCTTCAATCCTCTAGATGGCAAATTGTGAGACTATGGCTTCAGGGGGAGTGAATGGCTCTTCAGTCTGCTCTTGTGTTTTTCTTGTCTTTATTATCACTTCAACAGTATCAACTCAATATGATGTTCTTGCTTTATCCATTGGAAACAGAACCACATTTTTATTTTCCCTTATGTACAAGTTCAATTGCATTTAAAGAGGAATGTTGTTGTTCCGTACTCTAAATGCATCCTTTTTTGATTGTATGATTGTCAAAACTGTCCTCAAATGGAAAGAAGATTTCTTTGGAAAGAAATCAGTAGGATAAGATCATAACAACTTTACAATTCCCAATACAATTTTTTGTTTCCCCAGGCTGCACCAGTTCTTCATAGAGTTCTTTATTAACAATGTTTGGGAAATGCTCACTAAAAAAGATTTAATCTGAAAATCTCACAAAAGAAACATCCTTAAAAATTAACTTAAGATCAAGAATGTAAGTCCAAGTTTTATTATAAGTGCTATGTGCTCCCTGAGGAAAACATCACAAAACCATCAACTTCATGGATGTTCTTCCAATAATATATGCAGACTATATATACAAGAAACAATAACAATAAAAAAGGAGTCCATAAGGCATAACAAACTGAAGGTAAAATAATGTTGACTCAGTGAGATATGTCTCCAGGCATGTAGGGAAAAAAAGAGTGCCAAAAGCTTCCTGCAGATACCTAAACAAAAGCTGAATAAAGCAGAGAATCTGGTACTGTAAAATGTATATACCAGACATGGCTACTGAAAAGTGTATTTCCATTTCTCTGACATAAAATACTCTGTGATCAAATATCGGTATGGATAAACTGTTCTGCTTATCCTGCAAGATGTGATATATTAGTAGTGAGTCCTATAAAAATCAGTTCAAGTTTAATTTAATGTTTGAAAGCACCATAATTAATAGCACAGTCAATGATGACTAGCTTCAGGAAGCTAACTAGGGTAAATAACTTAGAGAACATGCTGTAGAGAAGCAATTAACACACTATAATTATTTTTAAAAATCTTATGAAAAAGAAACCCAAGTAAGCAGAACCTCTCCTTGATAACTCCTGCCCCCTATAAATAGTTTGACACAGGCACTCAGTTAATTGAAACTTCTTCAGTATTACTTTTGAAAGTGAACTCCAGAAGGTCTTTATGCAGTTTCAGTGTTGAATGGTATTTACTAGTGGCAATTAAATTCTTAATTTTCCTAACAAAGCTTGAACTGAGGTTTTTGAGTAGGAGAGACATGTTTTACGAATGCTAGCATGATCAAAGCCTACAATCAGTACAGCTAGAAATAAGCTGGTCTTAAGCTAGGGCTACAAATTGTTGGCAGCATAAAAACTAAAGAATGCCTATCAGCAGAGAGCCATCTATGACAATAAACACATCAAATCATCTGTTCTGAAGAAGAAAAATGAGACTATGCTGTGTTCCAGTACACTTTTATAAACACTGACATCATGTCCAAATGGAGATACCCTTTCTCCTAATAGATTTTATTATTTCAGGCAAGGAAGCTCAGGACAAGATAGAGCAGGCCCATCTGTACCTCTACCCAATATCAAGGACATGACCATGATTCCTTCATGGAAATAGTACGAAATTCCTTTCCCTCTCAAACTGCATAATACTACTTTTCTCTAGGTCTTATCTATGTTATATTTAGCTCCTGAGGACTTTGGAGTGTGGTGGCTAACAGCTGGCCTGAAGGCCTCACAGTTATAAATAATCCTAAGTTTATAATTGAAATATAACTAAATAGGTAACTATCTTAATTATATTACTACTTTCATTACATAACTCAACCCGTCTTGGGCCAGTGGGGATGCAGGCAGCTATTGGCAGACCTTCAAAACTATATAAGGAGAACAGCACTCAATAAAGTTGGCTGTTGTCACATGAATCTCGGTGTGTTCTGTCACGTGCCTGTCTCCAATGTCAGTGACATTGGAGCACTGGCTATTCCTCACAGGAAAAGCACAGGTCTTTCCTATTTATTTAGTGTCTCATTTTTGGGGGGCTTTCTGTATGTTGACAGGGTAAGGAAAAAAAAGACAAAAAGACGACATATAGGCATAACCAGATACTGCTTCCCTCTAAGTGACATGGGAGAGATATGATTTGGGCCTAAAACAGAGTTTATTTACATCAACTGGTTGATCTAAGCCTTCTCTTCCTCCCATTTCTCAAAACAAAGCCAAAATTAACCTGATCAAAGGACTTTCTGACAATTCTCCATCTTCACATGTGAATGCTTTTCCATACTCCTACTGAAATCAGGCTTTGAAGCACTAAAATATCACATGAAAGGCATTTCACTTACTAGTGACTGGGAGCAGGAAATCATGGAAAACACATGAGAAAACACATCTGATAAGTGCAAGGGCTCAAATCATTGAGATACTGTACTTCAAAAGAGTAAAACAAATTGTTTGTGATTCCCAAGCTGAACCTCAGCTGTGGAACTCATTTATGAATAGCCAATGAAAACAGACAGAAAAGAACGAGTGAGACACACTGTCTGGAAACAAGTTTTAACATTCTGTGAGGCGGGAAACAGCGAACTGCAGAGGAAATTTTCCCACATTTTTCCACCTCCTAAATTATTTTAAATAATTATCCAATTTCATTCATGTATTTTTACCTCATGGACTAATGGAATAGTTGATTTTACTTTAAAATATCCTAATGAGAGAAAAAATCACATTTTAAACTCTCACTAGAGGGAGCTCCAAGTCTATTTATAGCTAGGAAAGGGAGACCATGCAAGGATCCTAGCATTTGTTTTGGTACAGTTTGAATGAATGAATATTATCCTCTTTATTCAATTACTTTACCAAGAAAATCAAATGGAAAAAAGCACAATGTAATAAACAAACAAACCAAAACTCCTACAAAATGCCAGAAGAAAATATATTTTTTTGAAGATGAAGTTTATCTTTTGCTGAGTTGTGTCAATAGCATTTCATTTCAACAATAAAAACCAAATATATTTCATGACAGTGAATTCTGCCATGGCCCTTGAGTTGAATTAACATACATTTATATAGAGTTACAATAAACATCCAAAAATGGTAAGTTCAGCACGTTTTATTGGTGCAAAAAAGGTATAATTAATAGATATAAATCATATCTTCTGTAGATAGGCCAGTAATTTCTCTTGATTTGAACATTCAGTTCTGCACCATTGGCAGTATCAGAATTTGTTCCTTGCCTAAATTATCTGTAATTGCAATTAAATTTCATAGTATTTTCTAAAACCAACTGTCCATTTTTGTAATTCGATTCCCTCTTATTTTTGAACCTGCTGATAATGAACAACAGCAGCAATATACAAATACATAGAGACTAAACACTTAACTTAAAAGGCAGGAGATGCACAGCATCCTGAGACCACAAGTACTAAAGCAGTTTATGAATGAGAAAACTGAGCTTTTAAAAGCTCACCTCACTTACTCAAAGCCAAAGCAGGACTGTAGAGTAGTTGAAAAGGGAACCAGGAAACCCTAATGCCTTGATGTAATTGCTAGACCATATGCCTTCCTTTCATAATATGCCACCTCCAGTTCAACAAGCTCATGCAACCTTCTTGCTTCAGTGTTTATCAGTTTTCAGAAACCTATTCAAGTGCCACAAGCTCCCTGCAATGGCTTCTGAAAATTGAGCTATATCAGCAAGAACATATTAGTTACTCATATAAGGAAGAGACTCAGCAACCACTGAAAAATCAGGTTATTAATTCCTGTTTCAAATATTTAATGACTTAAAATAGTATCATGTATAATGCTCATGTCACTAACCAGACCAGAGAGAGGACACTAACATTCATGTAAAAATCAGTGTTTAAGCATAGGAACAGGCATATGGTTTCTTTTAAAAATATTGAAGAACTAACTTAAATGAAGAAATAGCCTAGGAAATCGTGATTATTTATCATTGAAATGGGGCGAGCAGCCATCTGTCACATAGGCATCTCCATTCAGCTTGCAAACGGTTGCACTGGGGAAAGTGCTGACCTTCCATGACAGTATGCCTTCATCACCTTGGACAAGAGAATTGGAATTCGTTAAGCCATAAAAAATTAAGTGATATAAAACAGTGCCTTATGGTGACAGATTAGGAGAAGAATATGTTAAAATTCAAAATATTGCTAGTTCTAAAAGCCCCCTAACCCCAAGGTGCCACACATTCAAAGTCAGATTTTAAAAAGCCCAAAGGAAGAGCCCTGGGTGTTCTCCCCATTGGCATGGTCCCATGTCTCTCTCATTTCAGGAAGCAGAATGTGGTAAATTGGCAAGAGAGTCTCAGATGACCTAGTAGCTGTTTTCCGAAGCTGTGGAACAATAATGCCAAAGTAAGTGTATGCCTGCATGTGTTCAAAGAAAGAGATTAGTATTTATGGATATCAAGACAATAAAAGTTCCTTCAAATACCAAGAGACGATGGATACTTTCAAGGTAACACTCCTTTTGGTATTTGTGATTTTATTTTGCTTTTTTAAAATAAATCTTTATTTTTAAAAGTCATTAGATGGCATATAGCCCACCACAGGGTACAGCATGGAATGAGACCAGAACTTTGGAACAGATCCTTTTCTGTGGAAGTACTGAGTCTTCGTCAACTACATTTTTTAAAATATACCATGTCTTCATATTAAGATTTCGTGCAAGTTAATGGGAAAGTTTCTTTTGAGGTATATGCTTCAGTCGAAGAGTGGGAAAAACTTCCAAAAAGAGAACAGGTTGATTTTTCTACCTGGTAGCTTTGCAATGTCATAGAAGTATTCACAATGATTTCTACAGTACTTCTATGTACATTTTGGAGATACTCTCTTTTTGATTCAAACTGCATGATTTCCCATTTTCTTCATTCAGATATTTGAAGCAGTACAGTTTGATCAGCAGTCTAAAAAATCCTGAAGGACAGGACACTACAAAGCATTGAATGACAGAAGCAAACACTTCATGTTGAAAAATCATGCCCAGAATTGTTAACAAGATACAGCAGCATTGTTCTTCTCTATAGAAACCATCAAAGACTCATCATGCTATACGAATGAATACAGAGCTTTCATTAATTTTACATCTTTTTTAATATTGCTACTATTAAACCTGAATTAATTGCGCAATTAAAAGAGTTGAGTTGTCCTCATCATCGTCATCTTATTCCATGATGCTGTGCAGAATCCTAGGTTTGTATTCAGTTAACCACTATTATGCATACTAACATTTCTAATATTCTTTGAGATGCTTCAGGCACTTTATGCTTGAACAAAGGATAAAAAGTATTACTACTCCTTGTCTGAGAAAATCTATCTGTTTTATCTGTATCTTCATTCTAAAGCAATTGTTTAAAGAGCAATTTTTGCACATCACCTAAAAATGATAATAAGATAAATTCTAACATTCAGGATTTTACAGTGTCATTTCTAGTCGTTTTTACAGTAAATGCACCTGAAATATCTGAGATGCTAAATTAGAATGTAACATGAAGGAGGCAGAACACTAGGCTAGCTGGTAACAGGAAAAAAAGATATCTAATTTTTATCATTGCTTATAACATTTTCTTACATTGCTTAGATGGTGTCCTGAAGTGAATTATGATGATAGGCTATTTTATGATCCTCTGCTTTATGCCCAAGAATTGTTGCAGTAACTTTAAGGGGTGGGATGGGGTTTGGGTAGGGCTGGGGACAGGGGGAGCTTTGGGCTTTTTGGCAGTCATTTTTCAAAGCCTCACTGCCCATGCATTCTGTAGCAATGTGTTGTTTGGCTTTGCTTGGCTAGCCTGGTTTTTGATAGCGCCCTAGCTCCACAGAGGTGGCTTCTATGAGAAGCTGCTGGAAGCTTCCACCATTGTCCAGCAGAACCAATCTCTGATGGCTCAGAAGATGGACATGCTACTGGCCAAGGCTGGGCCAAGTAGGGATGATGTAACACTTCTGTGATAACATACTTAAGAAGAAATCCAAACAAAAGTGGGGGCCAATTTTAATTCTAGCCAGAGAAAAAGAGGAGGTGAGAACATGTGAGGGAAACAACATGGAGACCCCAGGGTCAGTGGAGAAGGAGGGGGAGGAGGTGCTCCAGGCACTGGAGTCGAGATTCCTCTGCAGCCATGGTGAGACCATGGTGAAGCAGCTGTGGCCCTGCAGCCCATGGAGATCCACGGGGGATGCAGAGATCCACCCACAGCCCATGGGGATCCATGGGGGATGCAGAGATCCACCTGCAGCCTGTGGGGAAGGTGCCCATGCCAGAGCAGGTGGAGACCTAGAGGAGGCTGTGATCCGGTGGGAGACCAGGTGGAGAGAGGGCCCTGCTTCCAGGCTGGAGCAGCCTGTCCTTGGAGGGCTGCACCCCATGGAAGAGTGACGCACACCACAGCAGTTTTGGGAGGACTGTGTGCCTGACAGAGGGATTCACATTGCAGCAGTTTTGGGAGGATTGCTGCTCTGAGATTGGAACCACATCAGTGAGGTTTGTGGAGAACTGTCTCTCCTAGGAGAGACCCCATGGTCTCACAGGGGAACAAATTCTGTCCCTGAGGCAAGTGAAAGAAAACCTTGGGTGATGAAGTGACCAAAACCCCACCCTCTGTCTCCTTGTGCTGTATGTGGGAAGGAGGGAGCAGTTGAGGAAAACAATGTTTTTAAGGGCTTGTTTTACTTTTCATTATATTGCTCTGATTTTGTTAGTAATAAATTCACTTTGTATCTCTAAGTTGAGCCTATTTTGCCTTTGGAGTGTTTTCTTTGGCTCCTTATCTCAACTCATGAACCGTTAGTTAAATTTTCTCTCCTCTGCCCAGCTGTAGCAGGGGTGGGTGAGTGAGCAGTTTTCATGGGTGCCTGGAGCTTGGCCATTGTCAAACCACAACAAAGTTTTTCCCTTCTCTGGCTTGAAAGAGGTGCAGTAGTAATCTTTCAGCTGCTTTGAGGTGAACTGAAGTCCAGTTGCTAGTCCAAGACCAGAGAAGTGTCACAGGAGCAGCATCACCCCATGCAAGCCTTGAGGAGCACCTGTACACTGAGACAAAAGCCTGGGCATGAAGCAGCAACAGATCATAAAACTGGAATTGGGAAATACGTTTTCTATTTGAATCTTCCTGTTTATTTTTGGTTAATTAGCAAAATCATCATAATGGCCCACACAATCAAAAATGTAAGACCTGCACCCTGGACTATGAACTCCATCTCTTATATGTGGTTGTTCCATGGTGTAAACAGCTATGTTTGGTTTAGCCAGAGACACTACAGACATTTTTATTAACTCAGAACCGCACTTGCTGAAAGTGTAATAATAGAAATTGAAGTTCACGTGATCTCATCTGAAAAATAATGGCAAGCAAGTACTACACACCAAGTATTGCCAGCAAAAAAACTGTCAAAGCTGTAATTGTAAGTAGATAATAGCTACAGGTTATTTTGTAGTAGATATTGATTTTCTTTTTTTTTTTTTTTCCTCTGCACATGACTGATCCTGGTCATACTCTTTCTCCCAAACATATTAACAGCTTTTAATGATAACAGCAGAGACAAATATTTACACACCTTCTCAAAAGCAACATGTACAGGAATCTGAAAACTATCAACAATACCAGATGGCAGGGGTTTTCTTCAATGCTTTCCATTCCATTATCAGTCATTCCCTGCTGCATTATTAATGTATGTTGAGTCTCATCCAAAATCCATTGAAGGGTTTGAATACATTTGGGTATTGTTTGTAGCAAAACATATTTTCACCCTAAGTATTCTCATGCCACCGAGAGGTAGCATACATCCCCAGAAGAGAAGTTCCAGCCCAGCAGAGGACTTTGTCCTTGGGACACAGCGCTGCTGGAGCACTAAGTGACACTGGAACAATGGCCTTGACAGGCAAGGTCCTGTGTGTTTGCAGCCACAGAAGTTGGTTTGTGAGCTCAGGCTTCAAGCAGGCAAGAAGAAAACCGTGCCCTCATAAAATTATCTATGCATTCTACATGCTGTGAAAGAAAGCATGTATTTTTTTTTGAGAAATTTCCTACACAGTTTGCAACCTTAGATTTAAAAGGCTAACATGGGGTTTATATATTACATAAACTGTTAATTGTATTCAATTCAATTCTCTTCAATAGCTAAACACAGCAGAGTTTCTGTTTATTTGAAAAGTAAAGAGCATTTATCAACTGTTGACATGCCTGGTCTTTGAAATATGACATCTATCAAGCCAAGTTAAGCTACACCCCAGCAAGAACAATTCTTATTTATTCCATTCTGGCATCTAGGCCAGGAAGAGCTTGAGGAAGACACTTTTTCAACTAGTTCCACCATTTGTTCCTTCAGGCTACTATCCCATTTACTCCATAAACCTGAAAATAGCTGGTGACATCTGCTCAAGGTCTCTCCTGGGAAGAGGACTAGAGCAGTAGCTGAGGTGTGATTCAGTCAACTTTTTTACACCACTTTCATGTATCCAAAGCAAGAGAAGAGAGAAAGCCAAAAGGACAACCTCAAGGTAGTCAAATAAAGTAACAGCCTGTAACCTAACTCCTCTTTCAAAAATTGAACTCTATTTAAAACAAACAAACAAACAAACAAACAAAAACCCCAAAAACAAACAAACAAACAAAAAACCTCACAAAAAATGCACCCCACATAGCAGGAAGCAGAAACATATCATAATTCACACTATATGAAGCAAATACAGAGCTTAAAGGCATAGGTGCAAAAGAATAAGCTTTAACTGCCTTGTGCCTTACTGGACAGGAAAAAAATATTTGCATTAGTAAAAATAGTGAAAAATGCTTTTCTCACACCCAAAATATTTCCAAAGACAATTTAGTTTTCAATCAAGAAAATCAATCATACACCACCAGAAGTTCTCAAATACTTTTAAAATTTTGAAAATATCTGTGTATTGCTTCATGAGACATACTTGTATGTCGTTGAATTTAGTTGCAAAGATATTTGCGGAATTATAGCTTTTGTATAGCAAGACTGTTGCACAGAAAAAAACAGTGGAATTTGCTTTCATGCAACAAATGGAATATTAAAAGTTACAGAACTGTACACTTAAGTGCAACCCAAAGGCTAAGTTTTAAAATTGAAACTTGTTCTGAACAATAGAACTGAGTCCTCTTGATTACTGGGCATCTTAAAATACCATTCTTGCCACTAAGACAACATTCAAAAGACAAAAGATAGCATAAAAGGTAAAAGATAACACTTTATAATCAACTTATATGAACCAGGAAACCAATTAGTGCAATAAAAAAGTTACTTAATAGAGGATTTCTTTCTCCTTTTAGAAAACAAACTCCTCAATCCCAGAAAAAATTCAGCCAGCAAAGAATTGCAGACGATTCTGTCTTTTGCCATGCCCTTATAAACCACAATCAAGTTTAACACATACTTAAACTGCTATTTAGTCAAGGAATATTAGAACTGTAGACTGCACTTATTTTGATGTCTAGAACTTGTTCATTTTTTTAGCCAAAAAAAATTCCTACTTTGTTTTGAAGAAGGGTCCATTTAGATTAGACTCCAATATAGAATCATATTCTTAGTTTCTCCCAGAAATTCTTATTGAAAAACAAAAACACTGTGGAATCTATTAATAGATCAAGTTTCATTATTCTTATGTTTTTCTGTTTTACCTTCAAAAATGATTAATGAAAAAAAACCTCAGCTGAGAAAAAGATGTTGAGTTTTTGTTGTTTGTTTTGAGTTTAAGTGTCAGTTTGTTTTTCCTTTTCCCCTGATAAACTGGTTTCGCATTTTATTCCAAGTTGCCTCAGGAAGAATATTCATGTTTTCCAAACTCTTTCCAAAGAGTTTATCACCACAAAATTAAAAACTGTTACCCTCTTGAGTTCTCACTTGTCTGTATCAAAATGCTAGAAGCCACCATTTAGGGCCATTAGATACAAGGCTATTAAATAAGATGAAATTTTATTCAACATCTACTATCTACTCTCTACTATAAATTAAATTGATTAATACAACACAGTCAAGGCTGGTGAGGTCCTGCAGTGCAAAGTATTGCTCTCTGGCAACAAAAGAGAGCCAGAAAAATTCCCAGTGAGAAAGTAAACTGTGATTCAAAGAACTACTCCCAAATTGAAGACAAAAAATTTACATTAGTTGTATGATCAAATATGTGATCAAATGTATATGTGATCAAATATATTTAAACTTGAAGTTTTGCTTCTTGGACCACTGTCCCTCCAGCATCTTACTTTTTGGCAGCACTTTGTCTTTGCCAGTAATGTTTCTATGGGACATCATAAGGGCCCCCAGGGACCAGCTATCATGGTCCAGTGATACTGAGCTGGCCAAAAATACATTATAAAATGTATTTTCCTTAATACAGGACCTGTCGCTAGCCACTGACAGCCCACAGTCATATGTATATACATGCTTCAAATAAATATTTCCTTTTTCTCTTGTTTTCCAACATTGACAATCCCAAAGGGGAGACTCCATTACTTTTCTGCATTTTGCTTAAGCTCAGTGGAAAGTATGTGATTAATATATACCTACAACATTATATACCATTTTGGCAACATTCATTCCTTCTCACTGTAACTTAGCACTTAAAATTCTTCTACTAAGTGGTATCATCCATCTCATGTATGTTCTATTCCCCAAGCTGGCTCACATTGTATTTGTGAAGAAATTCATTATAAACAGCAGAAGTTAAGAGTTCTTCCTGATACAATCTACATTTCTAAAACCATATTTTGCATTTAATTCTTCAGCTGCCTCTAAGCCTTCAGTTTTCCTTTTGTAAATACTTTTTTTTAAAATGGCATATTTCAACAGATAAAACATTTGCATTCTGCAGCATTTGGAATTTGATTCTGTTCTGAATTCTTCCTCAGATGTGTGTATATTTTGATACATATTATCAAAGTGAAAAATTAAAAAATTCTCACTGCTGTATCTCCTCATCATACATGTGTTTCACAATACTGTGGTAAAAATAATACGTTTCTTCCACAAGTTTTTATTTCCTATTCTTCTAGAGCATACTCCTTTTGTTTGTGTCAGCCAGTGATGGAAAAAAATCTAATTTCAATTAATCCTGACATAATTGGCAGTATTTATTTCCAGTTCTATATCCAAAAAGTTAAAATTTCACTAATAATAATTCCCATCTGTACTGCATTCTTTAATACTTTAGGTATTCCTATATCTAAGTTCTAAGAAAAAATTCTTATAACTTTTCTTCATTTGATTTGCTTTGTAAGGCCTACATCTTGTTTTGTCAGGATTTATATAATTTATATCAAGTCAACCAAAATACATTGTACATTGCTGTGAAGCCACAAAAATTTTTGAGTTTATATATTTACTTTGTTTGATAAAATAAGCACATAAATTTTGTCCAAGCTTCCTTGTGGTGTGTGATCAAAGTATACCAACATGTCAGATGAAGGAAAATGGGCAGAATTAATGAAAAAATTACACTGACATAATGAACATTTTAACTTCTAACAGGCAGTTGAAATTTTTGATAAACTATGACCATAGAATGTTATCCTTAACAAGGAGTGATTCAAAAAAGTTAAAGTCATATGAAATCTATTCAGACAATTTTTCTGAGCAGGAAGTATTTGGAGAATTTAGCAAATGAAGACCCACTTCAAGTGGATGTAAGCAACTATAGAAATACGTAAGCACAAAAATGTCTGATTTTACCACACTACACAAAATTGGATGAAAGTAGCATGTTATCATTATGTATCAAGACAAATTTTGAGTTTTAAAGAAGGAAATAAGCTAGGACTATAAATAATTTCTATGCAACTGATACCTGGAACTCTTTGGGCTAAAATCTATGCTATCAAATAAATATATAACTTCAAAATGAGGCAAAACCCTCCACACAAAACAAACAAAAGAAAAAAATTTAAAAATCCTTCTGCAAAGCATTTAAATGATAAAAAATAAACCTTCGTCTGAAACATGAACCTTCTAGTTTTCAAGAAATTATTACAAACAGCTGTTCAAATCAAAAGATGGAGGAGAAATGCAGGGATGATTTTTATACTTTTTGGTGTTATGAAAAAAATCAGTATGAGAAACAGCATAGTGCAGAACAATTGTAACTGCTTGTTCTCACATTCAGATCAGAGAGAAGATGATTAATTTTCAGTGGTAGTATAGTGGACAAAAGCAGCTAACAGAGCATATAAGACAGTATATACCTATGTGATTTTCCCTGAAACGCTTAATAATGCAGCCACATCTTTAATGATAAGAACGAGATTAACCAAAATGATTCCGTTTTATAAAAACCAACAAAGAAATGTAATAATCAAAACCTATAACCATTGAACACCGAGGTATTTATGTTTTTTCCCTTCAACAGATTCTACCTTCAGGTTAAACAACTTTTTCAGTTTGTGCACCGGTACCTGTCAATAGCGAGAAAACAAGTAAGTCTGCTTTAATCTGAAAAAGAGTATTTCAACATGAGTTCTAACTCAATCCCTCTGGAATCTGACCCACTGTATAGCAGGAATGTATTATCACAAATATTGGATTCCAAATTCTGAAAATGAAAAGGCTAACCTTAATCAGATGTAATTATGAAACTAGCCCTAAACAAGACTTCAATGTAAGACAAATATAAAAATACTTGTTAAGAAGTGGGATCTAGACATCAAACTTCCTGAACTGTTTAAACACTTAGATTTAAAAAAGGAGATAGGGAAGAGGAAAAAGTAGCTAATCGTCCAGGAAGAAATCCCATTTGATCATCTTGATTTGTCATGCCATGGATAAACATGTCTATCCTTTTAAAAGTAGTTATTTCTCTGCAAAAATACCTCCTTCTCCTCCCTCTCCCCTAGACTGAGGTGCTTATAAAATAGTGTATAACACATGAGAAAAAACATGTGAATTCCCATTTGCAAAACCCAGCCATTGTAATTGTTTCTCCATTCTTTCTACAACAGGAACTCGGCAAACAAGAATGTTCGTTAATGGAATTTTGATTGAATGAGAACACCTTCTGCATAATTTCAACAGCTTCTTAGGCCATGTATCTGCCACAAATTAAAAAATTGTGTGCACAAGCACATGATGGCTATGATGTTGTTAACAGTGTGAAACAGTTATTAAAACAGTCTCTGTTATGCCAAATGCCTGACATGGCACTCCAAACAAATCCTCTGTATGATTCAGAAATTGACACAGGTCAGTGATTACTAACCATGAGTTCTAATGGCACCATGCCATCAGCATCCTCCAAGGTTGGTCCTGTAGCATTATTGCCATAGATGCAAAAGCCCAGGAGCACCTACACACCATTTAATGATCATTTAAGTTGAATATTAAAATCAGCCTAATGGATGAATGCTGCTGGTTGTGTGGATTAAATTAAATTCAAAACAGATCATATTGGTATATATTTATTGACAATGCTATGCAAAGCTTATATGCAACTGCAGCAGAAACTTAGAATTTATACAAAAATGGGGTTTTTTCCAGAAAATACATTAACCCTTAGAAGGATATGTTTCTTTTCATTCCTCATATTAAAGAGGATGTGTTGAACTATAAACCACAAAATTTATTTCAAATTCTCATTAAGAAAGATGAGAGTCACAACAGAAACTGGAATATGAATATTGGCAGCAAGAATAATATTAGTAGAAGAAAGCATTACAAAATGCTTAAAGTTACACGACCTCTTTGAGACAGATTCCTCAAGCTTTCTCTGGGTTCAGTTTAAGGCAGGGGAAAAAAAAAAAAAGAAGAAAGAAAGAGACCACACAAACTAGAAGTAATAGATGTTAATATTATTTTTATTATTATTATTATTTTATTATTCCATTAATTAAAAAAAATATCATCTCAGAGTGAGGATACTAGGTATCCTATTATATTCTACTTGGCTTGGATATCACATAGTCCATACTTGAAACTCATTGTCCAAAGATTTCAAGGAAGCACAGGCTGAGCTTTTGTTTCTTACAATACTCATACAAAGAAATGATTCTGTGAACACAGATGTAAAAAAAACAAAGCACATTTTACCTATTGATCACTACAGTCACATATCTAGGTACGACTCTCCCATCATATTAATTAAGTAGAAAGGGAGTCAGAAAGATTATTGATAGAACAATACACAAGACAAAGAAATTAGCCATGAAGCTATGCCTAACAATTAATTTTACAAGCTGCAGAAAGATTGCACGATAAGAACAGAGGCTGAAATTCTCAGAACCACCATATTAACATAGTAATTTCTGGTAAAGTAAATCAAAGAGGGCTTCCAGCACCTAAAAAATCAAACAAAAAATTATGTAAATGTATTTCATTATCTAAGTAACACAATGCTAATTCATTTTTAGTGATTGATTCTAGAGTCTATCAGTCACTGACATGCACACCCCAGGCTCATTTCTTTGTAGAAACCATTGAATCATGTTTTCAGTGTTGGAGATAGGCTTCTTCACCACCAACAGACAGTAGCTTTTCCACCACTCTCCAGCTCTTGTCCTAAAAAGTCCACATGGAGCTGCCAAGTTCTTCCAGGGCAAAATTCTTCATTCTTCATGAGTAAATTCACTACAGTTTTATAAGTGTGTTGCTTAGCATGAGATTGTCTCTTCGATTTACTCTGAAAACAGGGTTGATAACATGGAGATGTTTATATTATTGCTGAGCAGTACTCACACAATGCAAATGACTTTCCTGCTGCTCCCTGTACGCCACCAGAGAGTAGGCTGGGGGCATACAAGGAGGTGGAAAGGCACACAGCGAGGACTGCTCACCCGAACTGACCCAGAGATATGCCACATCATATGATGTCATGCTCAGTATATAAAGCAGGGGGAAGAAGAAACAGGGAACATTTGGAATGATGGCTTTTGCCTTCTCCAAGTAATCATTATAGTTGACAGAGCCCTGCTTTCCAAGAGATGGCCTGATTCCTTGCCCATGGGAAGCAGGGAATGAATTCCTTCTTTTGCTTTTCTTGCATTCACTGCTTTTGCTTTACCTATTAAATTGCCTTTATCTCAACCCTCAAATTTTCTCATTTTTGTCCTTTGGATTTTCTCCCCCATCCCACTGGTGGGGGACTGAATGAATGGCTGCATGGTACTTAGTTGCCTGCAGAGGTTAAACCACAATAATAAGAAAAAAGAAAATATTAAAAAGTTAACTTTTGCTCCAAGTCTTACTTCTAAATAAAGCAGAGACAGAGACCACCTCTATAACTTCATCTGTAGTGCAACTGTCAGACTACAATTTCTATGTTAAGAAAATACTGGAAACTCCAGCCTCAATACTGGACATGTTTGATTTTTTGATTAGTAGAAATTTTACAAGCAACCCTAGGTTTGTATACCATCCCAAACACTGCCAATTACTCTGCCGCTTTGATTCTAGTACTTAAATCATGCCAAAGAACATGCAGTGAGAAGGCATCTTGTAAAATATCAGTACCTACCGCAAGAAGTACAAGAACTAAACCTTTAAGATATCATCTAAAAGGAATTGCAAAATTACAAATGTTGAAAAGAGGATTGCAAACTGAATACTCTGCCTCCGCAATTATGTTCTTCCTCTTTTAAATGTGAAAATAGTAACAAACATACAGCTTATTGGTAGCCCTGAAACAGCATGAAAGGGGGCAAATAGGAAAGGCTGAGGAGTAAACAAGGAAGTCAAAACTTAAAGTCCATTGTTTTCTAGCCCAGGTTAGTACAAAACCTTATCATTTCTGTGGAAACTCATCCATGTGGCACCACAAGAAAAAGTTGCAGTCTCAATATGGGAAACAAGTCAGAGTATTAAAAAAGTGGCATAATAAATGTTAAGGTACCGAAAGCAACTGAAAAATAAACAACTGGCTTTAAGAAAGAAACTGAAGATGCATGCTTAAAATATATTATACTTACAAATAATTATCACTTCAAAAGTGGAAAGGAATGAGAAAACTGATTTTAAAAAAAAAAAAAAGCAATGTGAAGTGAAAAGTCCCAAATGAGACGAATCCTAAAATGTCGATGGGCAGGTGAGGCAGATGAGAAAAGTTACTTTTGTGCTAAGCCCAGAAAAAAAGTTAGGAATTTGAGCAGAGAGGAAGATTGTTTCAAGTGCTTTATAATGAGTAAGCCAAAAGGAAGAGGAGAATGTTTTCTTGTTGTGAAGAAAAATGAGAGTAACAGACCTTGTTAAACTTTGAAAAATATGACCTGTACAGAAAGAAAGGAATCAACATTGGCAACAAAATGGGAAAACAAGATTATGAGTCAAATTCCTACTGTTAGTTATTAGGGTTTTCAGGGATAATCATAGGATGATCAATTCTAGAGTCTTTTTTCCCCAGACACATTTTCACCCTTTACCTCAGGCTGGAACTAGGTGAAGGCAGTGGTATGGGAACATCTACCTCAAGTGACTAAACTGTGCATTTTGTGTAACTGATTTTCCTCAAGATAACTGCCCTAACTCTTCAGTGCTACTAAGCTGGATCAAGTGGTAGGATATTGTAGAAGATAGAAACCTGGAAACCTGACCAATATGCTTTCCTGTTTTCTTTTCCTCTAAAACAGCAGATACAGACTGCAGCCAGAACAGGACATCAAACAAGTGATTTTGACCTGAGTCTGTATAGGACTCTCTTTGGGTTATGAAGGGCAAATATACAAAACAGTCTCCTCCGAGACCTCCTCATTATCTGTGCTTTGCTTTTCCCAGCAAAGCAAAGGAGTTCAGAAGAAAAGCATATGGAAATCAAAACTGGAACAGCAGGAAAGAAAAATTTATAAAAATAAAAGTAATAGGCATCATGTTTCATTTTACTGTAACAAATAATATTAACAGAAAGAGAACATGCCAAAAATCTATTGTATTAAACTCAGTGAATTTTGAAGATGACAAGATATCTATAAATAAGTTAAGAAAAACTATTTGTACTTGTTTGAATGGCCCTCGCTATTTCCTTCCTGAGGTAAGTGAAGAAGCCAGTCATATCCTGTGTGAAAATGTACAAACTGTGGTGTTCTAGAAATGAAGAAAAAAGATAAAACCCCCTGAGCATTTGTTACATCATTTAGTTAAATTAGTCAGAAGAAAAGGCAAAATCACTCTCAAGAAGAATAAGGTATCAACATTTGGAATAAACTTCATTCAACTTATTTTGATTACCTATGAATTGAGAAGATTTATATTCTCCTTAGGTTTTTTATAAAGAAAAATAAAAAGGGTGCATAAACATAGACACAGAGTGCCTTATTCCTGAATTACTCCAATTTCTGTCTAGATTTGATAGAAAGTTTAGTCAATTAAAGTGAGCAGCAACAATCAGCAACACATTCTAGGTGTTCTATAGAGTCTCAAGGAGCAGGAAAGAGCAAATTCATATTCTCTATTTCCATTGCTTTTTATTTTATGGGAGAAAACTCCCATAGTTCATGGATTTTTCAAGACAGACATTTTTAAGAAACACACAGGTCAATATAATTGTACTTCAGAAAATGCCTTTCTGAAAAACTGGCTTTATTAAATCCAGTCTTTATTCTGTGAAAGTGGCATTGAGTTTAAAAAAAAAAAAAAAAAAAAAAAAAAGGCATTTTGCCTTGCCAAAGCTGACAGGGCAAGAACCTCTATTCATTAGTATTTTTATCTTTAAAGCTACACTAACAGAGCTTTCCTTAATCAGGATCCTGGAAGAGAAGGCATGTAGACCTTGTATGTCTCATCCTTGGACAAAAGAGAATCAGATAGCAGGAACCTAGAGTATAGCAACATGAGATTTTGATGGTGGTTCATTTAAGCAATTAATTACTTCCCTTTTTCAGGTTCAGCACAATGTTTTTTGGGTGAAGGAAAGATTGAGTAAACTAATACTTCTACATGCATGTTTTCCTTGGATATTTTTGAGTGTCAAAATCAAAACCTTTAGAATATAAAAGGCAAAGGGGTACCAAAATAAGATGAGAAAAAAGCTTAACTATAGGCTGACTGAAGTTATTTTATTGATTTCATGAATTTCTGATATTTAGTTCTTTCTCAATGCCTTGGTAGGGAAAGCAAAAATCAGTTCTGACCTCCTTTTCAAGGTTCCAGTGCCAAGCCCACTATGACTGGCCTATTATTCCTTATTAGATCAGAAAAAGTATGAGACGAAAACAAATTAAGGAAAAGAACAGTTAATCTACCTGCCAGAAGAAGACTTTGCTAAGAGAATTTATTTTCTAAAAGGAAGCATCAGAAAAAAGAAAATTCAAGATATTCAAGGCGGCACTGCAAAAATTAGCATGCATTTCAGTACTAGGGGAGGACTGAAACAGTTCATCTTCAACATACATCATTATGTGCCTTTGAATCAAATTTCTTAAACAATTTATTACCTTTCTTGTTAACAACATCTTAAAATAATTAATATTAGCATTTGACTACAATCTGAGTTTACAGAAAGCCCATTGCACAACAATAAAGGTACAGCAGCAGAATAAGGAAAACCATTGCTTACTTAAAAGATTTATGATACATAATGTAATTTAGGGTGCTATTTTGAATGCTATTTTACTTTCATACACAAAACAAAATATATGCATTTTAGAAATAATAATCCTAAATAGTCAAATCTTCAAAACAGACACCTGAGGTTACTTGATTCAAAAAACCATACAGCCAGATAGCTTTGAGATAATTGTACTGCCACAAGAGGTTGATGAAGTTGGATCTAAGTGACTTCAACATGCCCTCCCTCTTCCCCTCCAAAGGCAGGAGCACAAAAATGAGAGAGATCCTGTCGCTATTATATTAGGGACAGTGTGAATAGTGACATGAGATTCTCCAACTTGTTAGCAGAGTGAGAGAGCAAACTTTACTCTTCCTGATCCTCTTTTATAGACCATTCCAAAAAGGTAAAGTTCTATTGGTTAGCAAATCAATACAAAACCATCATTGGACAATTAGGAACAACACCCTTTGACCGTTTTCTTGCAAGTAAACAACAGGAAACAAACAAGGATTGTTTTCCCTTCTCCAAGGACTTTTTCAATTCCTCCTCATAACGTCTCAGGCCACTTTCTCAGGCCTGTGTGAGAAAGTTATGTAACTTAGTTTCACACAGACACTGTGCTGTTGCCTGATTTTCTCACATTAAGCATCCACAAGATCTAAATGATTACAAATATTTTCGCATTAATAGATACATAATTCCTCAAAATACCATTCCCAATTTATTATTTTACCAGCAAAACAGCACATTTTAGGACTGAGAATAATAGGCAGCCAAATCCTTTCTCACTATGTATTTTTGGAAACAGACACTTGTGTCTTCCAGAACCACTCAGAACTTTCTGTTTATAACATTCAGCTGCCTGAACAGATAACTCCATATAATTCTCTCTCTCCCATGATGTTCTTTCTGAATTTTACTAAACTTGTGTTTTCAGGAAGTTTATTTCTTTGTTTATTGATTTGGTTTTTTAAATCAGATTAACATAGATAATATTACAATGCTGATATAAATATCACAAGGCTTTATAAAGTCTGCCAGAGTTCCTATACATTTTTGGTGATGTGTTAATGAAACAACCCATATTTGGGGTTTCTAACACTGCAAGCAGTAACTTATATACAATTTACTAAATGACATAATTTGTTTCCTGACTGCATATTGTCTAGACACAGCCATCAGAATTTACAGTTAATTCAGTGTTCAAACATGAAATATAACTGTATTCTGTATCACTTGAGGAGAATCACTTTACTTACCAAAATTATTGATTCATGGTCATCAGTCCATTCTACTTATAATGCTCACAGGGTTCAGACTTGACTTTTTAAAACATGTTGTTACAATTGCATATAGACACATAACTCAAGACTTAACTTTTAAGAAACCTGAAATTCCTCAGTAACCTCCCCATCTACACAGAGTCATTTTGCATCTTCTAATATACTGGAGAATTGCTTATCAATTTATGCTCATCATTCAAGTAAAAAGGACATAAGCACACAGATCCACTTCTAACAGATAAGACACAAGTGTTTCATGGTTGTAGTCAGGCTTTGCAAGTGTAAGACACACTGTGCTACAGAAAGAGTGCTCAGACTTCACTCTTGTTTCCATTTTTTCTTGCTTCCATATGGTAACTGTTGTTACCATATCTGCACTCATCTGTTTTGCAAGTGTCGACCTCACACTTCAAATCAAGGAAAGTTTGATCTGTGAGGTGAGCATATTCTTTACACAGACATACTTTTATTGCTACTGAGATAGTTTGGGAAATAAAATGCATTATAAACCATTGGTGTCTTTTCTCAGAGTTTGTTCAACAACCCCGTTCTCCACTGAAAGTAAACAGCCATTAAATAAAGGAAGTGCACAGAAAAGAAATTATGCCTCTGGGAAAAGTAAAATTTTTATTTTCAGTTTAGTTTCCATTTATCCAAGCCATATAAGGATAGAAGTCATGACTCCCAGGCAGAGTTGAATGCCTGAGTATGTTAGGCTTCTCTGCTAACTCTAAATTATTCTTTAGATACAGGCTCATATTGTGTATTATTAATGAAATTTTAGTTCAGAGGGTAGTGCCAGAGAGCAATAGATCTTCCAGTTGTAGCTCATGGTACATCTTTAGGCTCAGGGGCAAAAAGATTGACTCTTTCCAGCACTGAAGACCAAAGGCATACTATATAAATTTACACCCCAGTCTCTATTGCTATATGAACTAATATTATCTTCTTCCCCCTTTCCCTTTATTTACATACACCGTAGAAGATGCCCTGAAAAACTCATCAAGTGAAAGAACCACATTAAAGGCAAACACAAGTAGGTGTTTTTCTAGCCTTGTATCATTCTACTAAAAGTCACAGAGTCAAACCCATGTGATTTCATGCATTTCTGATTTCTGGACAGTTCGAGTGCTGTACTCTGGCTTGGCCAATAAAGACTGTAGGTCAGGTGTTTTCAGTCTCTTCCAGACTAACAAGAGGTGAAGTGGAAAAGCAAATTATCCCATATATGGGATAGTGGGGTTTAAATCTGCACAAATATTTACATCTGCAACATTCAGATTATTTTTGCTGGCTGTGAGAATCTGAAGAGCAAACAGACCCAGTCTTGGAGGAAATTCTACTCTCGCCTGTACAACACAGAAATCGTTTTCTATATTTCTATACAGCCTTTTTTCCTTTGGTGAAGACAAATTGATGTGGCTGTGACACTTGCATTCATGCTATATATTGTATTAAAAATTCTTCTTTGCAGAGGAAGTATCTTAAAAATCAAGATAAGCTTGATTTTTTGAAGATTGCTTGACATCTCTAAAATGTCAATCCCTACCAATCCCACATTATCTGCTGTGCCTAAAGTGTCACTGCTCCATTCAAGCTTTCATCCAGAGCCCAGGAAATCTGAGCACCCAGGAAACCAACAATAGTCTCTGCTTTGTTCCTGGAGCATTCATCAGCTGATCCTGGTTATGCATTTCATTTCTTAAACCAATGTCCCGCTATTTTTATGCAACTGATAAACCCCTAAAGATTTCAATAAAGCTCTACATGGAAGAAAAAATCTGTACTCTGTACCCAGAACTTATCAATTCTTTTGTTCCTATTTTAGTGTTATTAATCTGCTGTATATTTTGATGTATGTGCAGATCCCCAAAAAATAGACCTCAGGATTGGTACTTGCATCAGAATTTAAAATAAAACAAAATAAAATATGGTTAATATTTTTCTGTCCCAGCAACATTTCTTGAACATCAGAGTGTATTTCAGGATACCAGTTTACTTTGTCAGTGCTCCATTTTTGTAGCTCTTATCTTTAAAAGTAGCAACACCTCAGTACTACATGGAAAGCTTTTCTTAACTGAAATCTCTCTATATTGAATTCTCTGCTTTATATACCAGAAGAATTATATGACAAGCACTGCATAATAAATTTTAAATAATAAGCCTCTCCTAAAGAAACAATATTGTGAACAGCAAATTGAAGAGAAGAACAAAGAAGTGTTCTCTGACACTGTTTTTTCCGTAGATTAGCACTGAGTACCTCATGTTTTCACAGCTTACGTACCTTTTCCAATAATTTGTTGGTTATATGAACAATTTTATGTGAGTCCTTTAAAAATTATTTTCAAAAAAAACCACTGGAAAATCTAAAATTCATTGGCACTAAATATAAGATACTCAAGGCTGGAATGGAAGTGGAGTCCCCTGGGGCAGAAAAGGCAAAATTTGCCAACCTCAGGGCAACACAGGATTGTTGATTTCCCTGGGCGTTTTCATATTACCATTTGGAAAATATCCCAGCAAACAAACCAAACCAACCCAAACCTAATTCCAAAAGAAAAATTTTTGTTAATTACCATAGCTTGAAATTTTCTTCTGCCTGACAAACAGCATTGTTGGTGAATAGCCTACTCAAAGAAATAGGGCCCATCATTGTATTATAACCAAGAGCTGTCTATTTTTATCAATAGCCTTGGCTGAGAAAGTAGAAGTTCCTTTTAGGAAAAGACATGTGGAATCCAAATAGGACTTGTTTACAATTCTCCATTCAGACTTAAACCAACACAACACAACACTAGAAACTACAAAGGGCTTGCCTAAAGACTGGTAAAATAAATATATCAAGGAAAATTTTAGAAGGCAAAAAAATGAGATGGCGTTTCCTTTCTGTGATTATTTATAACACCACAAAACACTAAGACAATGCATCACTATTTATTTGGTTCTGCTCATGATGCAAAAATATAAATGAAGAAAATCTCCAAACTCCGACGAAACATTTGTCAGAGATGTTTCTTAGCACTGTTTCTGTTTCAGGAATATTAAATAGTGTTTGCAACAAATACTTGCAAGACAAAATCCTTTTTAAAAGAAAATAATATTTTTTTTTTCTGAATGGAAGAATCAAACAAGGAAGTGTGGTTTTTTATTACCACCTTTGTGCAGAATTCTGAACAACAGTATGTTGCTTATGCTGGAAATTCATATAATTCTTTATCAACAGAATAGGCTAAAAAGGTTAGTTTGTCATTTAAGAAAAATAGCTCAGCAAATCACCTAGCACATGTACAAGTTCTTAAGTGACACTTCTATGGGGTAGGAGAGGTATTTTAAAAATTATGTAATAGGATCCCAGGAGAACAGACAGACACCTAATTCCTGACCTTACAAACTCTGACCTTACAAACCCTGAAGACATACAAGAGAAAATTTCAGAAGTGCATCGACTGTGAAAATTCTGTTTTACAAAAGTTACTGAAGACTTTAGAGAAAGAGAAATTAGAAAAATTCTATTAGGAAAAGAACAAGCCATCTTCTTTTCTTGCAAAAGAAAGATCCCAACCATTGGACCATTTTAATGTGTAAGAACTGAATTTATAACTAGAAAATATTCCAAACATTTGTTGAAAAGTTAAAAATATTACAATTTGATTCATATATTCACCTACTTCAGCCAATCTGAAAGGTGCAGACTTCTGCACTTCAGTTGTCCTATCATAGGATACAGAGTGTCAATTACATTCAGATATTCTCCATTTCCCAAGTCTCTGTTTTGTTCCAGACAAGAGAAAACATGATGAAAATCAAATTATTCTTTGGGAGTTGTGAAAGTCATAATATGTATGTAGTCCAAAAGAAATTAGAATAACCATTCTCAGAAGGTATTTCCTAGGTGAAGAACTCTCCAATACTTAAGAAGACTTGTAGAGATTAACTGAGATTCCATTGACTTCAGATTTGTCCCCTTGGTTATATTTGATTATATGAGATAAACCAAGGCAGCTACAGTCTGTATTTTTCATGACTATGAAGTTTTGGAAAAATTCAAGTTTCACGATGCTCACAAAAATTTACATTTTTGTGGACCTATTCTACCAATACATAATATCTGCCCAATATAAAAGCAAGCAATATGCATTTCCCTCTTTACATATGACAAAAACCTAGAAAAAAATCAGTCAAGGAGTCACAATGATAGGCACTAGAGAGCACAGCTTATAGACACACTTTGCAAAGTCTCCAATCAGAGCAGCAGCTCCAGCTGCTCTAACTTATAGAAAAAATATATCATCTCCTATGCAAAGCTCATCTTCCTATAATACCAAGGTAACAGGTTCCTGGACTACCCCCATGATGTGCTAGAGGGTTCAGGAGACACAGATTCTTTTAAAACAATCATTTGTTTCTACCCTTCAGCTGAACTAAAAATTAATTCCTATAATGCTTGTATAATACCAACAATTCCTATGTTTTCCTTTTTGGGTCTTAGAGCTTAATTGCCAAATGTTACATGAGTAAGTAGACACAGATTTGAGGAAATAAGTTATATAAATGCATGCTTACCAGCTGGTGCAGAACTTGAGCAGTGAAGTTGAAAACCATGATAATCAGCACATGATTGACTGATTTCACCTTGCTTAAAATCTGGCTTGGAATCCCTTTTGCTCTCAATCTCATCTGATGAAATCTTATCCAGTTCAATTATAGCAGCTGACATTTTGATCGTTTCAGTAGGCATCAAATTAAAAACAAAACTGAATAAAAGGAGAAGTGAGTTTTAGTTCAGCTTGCCCAAATTTACAGTCCAAAAGTAACTTCCTATCACAAAGAAAAAACAAAGAAAAAAAATGAAAAAACAAAGAAAAAACAAAAAAAAAACCAGACTGTAACAGTGCAGAACATTCAGCGGCTTTTTGTTTGTTTGCTTGTTTTTGGTAGGTTTGTTTGTTTGTTTGTTTGGGGGTTTTTTTGTTAAATCAGTGACAGAGATATGCTATTTCCATGAAGCTGCTCTTCCAGCTCTGGAGCGTCTGATAAATATTGCAGCTTGTCTCTAAAAGAGAAAGCTACTACTTTAAAAAGCTCTGTTCTTGCAGGGACAACCACATTATGACATTTCTAAATAGCAGCCAGAAAAACAGCAAGGATAAGCAGAGGCATTTGTATGCCTGCTAAGTTGTGGACTTCCTAACTTTAAGAGTCTAACTCACATTTTGTTCCCCAGCTGGGAGGGGCTAAGACCAATGGCAGCGAGTGTATCCCAACCCATCCTGGCATCTGTGCCTTGTTACTTGTGCCACACTTATGTTTCCTTAGTGAACACTCCAGTCATTGTACAGGATGTGTATAGGAGGATAAACTGCCAAAAGCTATGTAATTCGTGGAAAATTAGTAAGAAATACTTCATAGCTTCTCTGCTTATTATTTTAGAGCCTTGAGTATTAAAATGTGTGTTTCGAAGAAAATATTAGGTATATTAAAGAAAGTGGTTTAACCTTTCAAGCTTTTTTAATATTATTTTTGTTTCCTTAAATGTAACTAAATCTCAACAGAACTCAAGACATGAAAATGATCCATCTCTTTCTAACCTGTCCCAGCAGACCTCTGAGCACTCCAAACAGTGCTGAAGGAGTCACCCACTTGGAGATGCTGGAAAGCTTGCAGAGCAGCCAGACAGGGGCAAGGAGATGCTCCAGGGGAGGGCACGCTGCATTAAGAGGCTTGGAAGCACACTGCTAACTCGTAAATCCCTTAAGAATAACAGGGGACATAAAGCATGAATTAGTTATTAAAACAGGCCATACAAGAAAAATTGCCAAACCTGAGCTACAGAAAAGGTGACGTGCAATTTGCCAGCTATTAGTTTGCTATCCCTTTCTTATTTTCTCTTTGCACAGTGAGAAAAAGAAGAAAATAATGCAAAGAAAAACAAAGGATCTATGCAGCTATGCAGATTTTACTAAACATTCTCTTGTCCTGCAAAAGCAGACAAATCCAAAATCCTAAACTCAACTAGAAAAACATTGAAATGTCAGGTTTAAACACAAGTCATGTTTTAAACTGAGCTGCTGATGGTGATATCCTCAATCATCTCAATGCAAGCAGGGAGCCAGTGGAAGTTCCCTGTGCTTGCACTAGAAACATATCCTCAAACAGGACCCAGTTATATTTAAAAAGAAATAAAATACATCTATTTACCAGCAGGATACTTTAAATACTTACGTTAAGGGAATTTCTATGAGATAATATCCAGATGGGATATGATTGCAGCTAGGAACTCAACTGAGGTAAAAAGGCTAATACTATTAATTAGAGAAAGAGGGAAAAGGGACTGTAAAAATTGGTCAGAGGGGAAGCTTTCCAAGGAGACCAGAAATATGTGACAGTTTTGCTTTCATTTCACTTCAATTAATGCACATCAGGAGCAGGAAAAGCTTGATGCAAGTGTCACAACGCTAAAAAAACTTTAGAAAGTGTTATATAACTGGAAAAACAAACAAATGTGGGTTTTGGAAGGCAAACCCAGCATGGATTACACCAAGAAAGGGAAAAGGAAAAATATCAGACAAAAAAATTGCATCCTTTTTTTAAATAGCCCTCTATTCCAGTTCCTCTTAAATATATTAAGTTTACTTACGTCATTTATGCTGACTGAAGTAATCTTACTTTGTCTTCTGAAAGAAACTTCCCCAAGTGAAAATGTTGGCTGCTATTTACAGGAGGAAAGAGCTCTATCAATTTACATTAAAAAAATAAAAATCCGTATCTTAAATAGTACTTCCCTACTTCTAAAAATTTAAAACATGTATTTTACATGGAGGTTCTACATAAATGAGGTAGTGTGGAGGTGCTACAGTGTAGCAAAGCTTGCAAAGAAGAAGTAGCTTAATCTTCTAAAGGCAGAACACCACAAATGTCCAGGGAATGGACCATTTCTTCAATATTCAGTATCTCAAGAATTTTATCTTGGCTTTTATCTTGCAACTTTTCCTGGATATGTAAGAAATTTCACTTCCCATACAAACCCTTATGTGAGGAGTAATGTTTCTCCAGTAATATTAATGCCTATGTGATTTAATTTTTTTTCTCTCATTACTATGCTTAAGTTTCCCATGTAACTCTGAATATGTTAATCAATTAAGATCATGTTACATCTTCAGCAGTCTGTGACTGTGTTACACCCGAGTCACTCCAACCAAGGTTGTTTCGCTCTGGGTAAGTGCAAAGGAGAAAATTCCACCCAAATATTCTTAACAGGGAAAAAAAATACACAAGGTTTACTGGTAAGCTATAAAAAACTAAGGAACATTGTCAAAAGACTAAATACAACATAATATCATTTATCACAGCACAGACTTTAACCCACTGAGCACAGAAAACCTTTAAACTCATTTGATGTTATATTCCATGAGAAAACAGTTAGAAGAAGAGCAAAGGGAGAAAAACAGAAAGGCAAGATAGATACAGGAAAACAGACAGAGATACCAAATCTTGGGTTCCAGCGATGTAAGGCTCCAAGATGAAAGCAGGGCTAAAGGACAGTGTGTGTGCCTTGTGGCTAGGCTTCTTAAAGCCCACCCTGGGCTTTCTTTCCAAGTGGGATTTCTGGTCTCTTGGCCACTCAGGAGTGGTTAGGTGACGCTGGCGAGCTGCCTCCATTGATCTGTGATTGACAGACACTGTGGATCTGGGAGGTATGGGGCTGGGCACTGCCTCACCAGAGCAAGGCCTGACCCACCCCAAGCTCCCAAGATGTTTCAAAACAGATCACCTTTTCCAGTCTCTGACCGACTGTTTCTTAATTTGTACAGGGCTTTTTCTCTTTGATTCTACACATTTATGCATATGACAATAGAGAGGGTACTGTTCCTTTGGTAATCTAGACAGCGCCCAGAGTTCTATTCTCTATACACGTGATGCAGCATATGCAAACCCTGTGAAATATCAAGCAACTTTACTGCAGGGTAAGAGCCATCCTTTAAATGGAGAAGATGATTAAGTATTGTCAAGAACAATTATTTTTAATTTATTTTTAGTTCCAAATCTGTGGAACTCAATTTCCTTTTGGTGATATAACAACAATGCATTTTGTTAGTGGTCAGTAGAAGACCTAAAAGGCAGCACATGACTATAGATCTTTCTCTGACACTAAAACAAACCAGAGGTTCAGGAACCAACGCTACTCATCCACTTTCATCTTGCACAGCTAATCTAGCCTGGGAGTAGCTGAAGCCCCATTTCCTTTGGCATACTTGCTTTTCTTTCTACTCCATCTTTCCTCTCCTCAAATTGATGTCAAAAACTTATTTGGTTTTAATTCTCTTTTATTTGTCAAGTAATTTTCAGTTGTTCTGTTTCTTCCTCCCTGAGCTGTCCACGACTTGTCACTTTAGGCAATAAAAAATACTATTTTTACAAATATAGGTATCAATACACCTCATATAAATGGAATATAAAAATATTTTAAGTATCATGGAAACAGAAGCCATTTTCAGAACTTTATTTTCATACTTAAAGGCACACATACAGATACTTAACCAAACCATAAGCACCAGAACACTCTATTCCTCCAAATTCTGTCTAAACTACTTTATTATTATAAGCCTGCTCTATAAAGAATAACTACACTTAATAAATCTGGTCATTAGACACCTATGTACATTGTTTTCTTGTATCATGCTTCTAAATATCTGCCATATTTTCAAATAATATGTCTGTCCCTGCAAAATTTCAATACTGCATGTTGTGAAGTGTAACACAACATTTATCTGTCACTGGTAATGTTTTTCGGAGATAAGAAATTGTATCTATTCTAAGCCATTCAACTTTTATTATACCAGACCAAGTTACTTAATTTAATTTATAATTTTATTTGGAGAGTTGTCATTGTAACTATGACTTTTTCCTCAAAATAAAAAAAAAAAAAGGAACATAATGTCAAAATTATTTTTCCAGCTTTTGTGAAAAAGTACCATCTTGTTTTCAGTTTTGTTTTTTGGGGGGTTTTTGTGGGGCTTGCTCACTTATTACTGTTTATACTTAAAGCAAGAAATGTTAATATCACTTTCCTTTTGCCCAACATATCACTGTTTAGGAACTGATGTTTAGGAACAGGTAAGATTCATGACTACTTTGCTTGGACAGAGTTCTGTTCATTCCCAGTGAATGCTCTAAAATACTATAGCCTTAATGGTGAATGGATGTGACATGTTGATCCTCTCTTGTCATAACCATGTTTAGGAATAAGACAGACATTCATGGAGCTCATCAGTAAAGGCATTTCTTAATATTTCTCTAGCACACCTTGTTTCTTCCTTCCTGACACCATGCAGGCAGATCTAGTTCTTACCTCTGAGGGCACTGAAGCCTCAGCTCTTTCTCTGGTTTACCTTAATCAAGTTTGTCCTCAGAGCTAAGGCCTTGCTGAGTTTGTGTGTCGAAAAATATAATGACTTATGAATAACTGTTGTATGAGAAATGAGAGATCTTGTATTTACTTCCTCCACAGTGCTGAATATGTATACACAGGAAGATACAGCTTTTTTGAGCAGACGCTGTGCAACAAAATCTGCAGGCTGTTACTCATATTCTGTTGGAGCCTTACTTGAGCAAACTGTGTTCCTAGTTTATGTATCCATCATTCTCATCAACAGTCACACAAACAATAAAGATGCCCCACATCACAGGTCAGATACACTTTCTAGACAACACTCTGCAGAAGAGAAAATAGTTGACACAAAATCCCTTTGCCCAGTAGTCTCCTTCCCAAAGTTCTTGCTAAGAACTTCAAGAGAAAGAGAAAAGTGAATGAATATAGGCAAGGGAGGCACAGAAATAGGTGTCTTAATATTCATTGAAGAACCTGTGTAACTCAGTGTGAACCTAAGGAGCCATTATGAAGCATGTGTCAATAGGTTCCTGTGGTGGTGTATTCCCCCCACACACTCCTTTCCAGGCTGCAGTGTGATGTGAGAAATGTTTGTTAGGCCTCATTCTTCTCACAGCAGACTGTAAAAACCTCTATTTTTGTGGGTTTGTTCTATCCCTTTAGATATACTTTATACTTATCCCCACAGTATGAGAAAGTTTATGACAAGTTTCAATGACCTCATACAGCTGTCTATAAGTAAAGAATGAGAAGCCAGGAAAAAGAGGCAAAATTGTTAATTGCATATGGAAAGAGGGAGGCAGACAAAACAACAACAACAAAACCCCAAAAAATTAAAATGCCCACTATTTTCTGTGAAAAGCAAAGGCACAGACAATAAAGAACTGCAAAATCATCACTAGAAGAGCATGTTTTATCCAGCTCAAGTATTAGTGGCCCATTCTTTGCTGTTTTCTCATGCCAAATTTCTTAACCATTGAAAGTGTCCCTACTCTCTTTCTGTACTACAGCTAGAAAGATTGCTGTCATTGCTGACAAGCTGCTATTCTCAGAGATACCCAGCTGCAAATCCTATATAACTGATTTTCTGTCTCACTTTAATAAGGCATGACCCCAACCACTTCCAGTTTCAGAACCTGAAGCTGTCCAGCCCTACAGTTCTTTTCCCCATGAATGGTTAGGCTCATTGGCAACTGGCATTTTTCAGTACATGCAACTATGTAGAATTTCTGCTATTAGATGATACCAAATGAGTCACAGTGGCAGATTAACTAGGGCACCCAAAACAGAGAGGGGGGACGCAGGGGCAGTCCCGGGCTGTGAACGCGGGAGTCAGTGCTGCCGCCTTGTGGACAGTGAGAAATACTGCAGCTTTCCTATGAGCCCCCCCCTGATGCGCCTGGCAGCCCCGGGTTGTGCGCTCAGGTCAGTGCTGCCACCTTGTGGACAGAGAGCACTACTGCGCCGCTCCCCCTAGACCGTTCGGGACGCACGTGGCAGCCCCGGGTTGTCACCTCACGGCTAGTGCTGCCGCCTTCTGGACAGAGAGCAGTACTGCAGCTCTCCAATGAGCCCAGTCCCGACACATGCGGCAGCCCTGCCGCCTTGTGGACAGAGAGTGACATAGCAGATCCCCCCCAAGCCCAGCCCCGATGTGCATGGCTGCCCCATGCAGTGACCTCAGGGTCAGTGCTGCTGCCTTGTGGACAAAGAGCGGTACTGCAGCTCTCCCCCTAGCCCGTTCGGGACACATGTGGCAGGCCCGGGCTATGACCTCAGAACTAGTGCTGCCGCCTTGTGGACAGAGAGCGGTACTGCAGGTCTCCCCTGAGACCGTTCCCGATGCACGTGGCAGCCCCGGGCTGTGAANGAAATACTGCAGCTTTCCTATGAGCCCCCCCCTGATGCGCCTGGCAGCCCCGGGTTGTGCGCTCAGGTCAGTGCTGCCACCTTGTGGACAGAGAGCACTACTGCGCCGCTCCCCCTAGACCGTTCGGGACGCACGTGGCAGCCCCGGGTTGTCACCTCACGGCTAGTGCTGCCGCCTTCTGGACAGAGAGCAGTACTGCAGCTCTCCAATGAGCCCAGTCCCGACACATGCGGCAGCCCTGCCGCCTTGTGGACAGAGAGTGACATAGCAGATCCCCCCCAAGCCCAGCCCCGATGTGCATGGCTGCCCCATGCAGTGACCTCAGNAGGCAGGGGTGGGCAGCACAAAGCAGTCACGCTGTGAGATTTTCTGACACTACGACATTCATGCTCCCTCAAAGAAACTTCCCTTTCAAGGACTACAATGGAACAAAAGGTATAAAAAAAAATATAATTCCAAGAGGGAAAATACTCTGCAAAAACAGGTCCATGTGGGCCTGGATGCTGATTCCTAGTGCTGATCAACAATAGCATTTGACAGGACAGATTTCAAACTGTTTTATTTAACAGGAAAGTGGCTTGTTCCTTGTTGTGAGTAGGATCATTTGCTTTGCATAGGCAAAGCCACTCCAGATTTTTCATCTAGGAAAACTAGTTAGATAACCACTTTAAAACATAGTTCAGGACCTAAACAGCTTGGCTTGGTATTACTGGGTGGAAAGAGAAGAGTATCTGTTCTGATTTTTATCTCATCTTTCTTCCACAGCTGTTTTTGTATTCCTGATTCCCGTTTACATCGGGGATGTCTGGCTTGGATTGCAGGAGCCAGATATGTTACTGACCCATGCCAGATAGGTCTGCACTAGAGCAGGTTATGAATTACAGGAGGACTTGGACAGACTTTGCAAAAAATTTGGCTACATCAGGACATTAATTCAGGGAACTGACACATCATTTTTAACATTCTGTGACCTACCAGCATCACTGTGAGCCATGAAAGCCTCCTGAGCTGTTCTCACACAGACCTGACTTGTTTGATATTTTATTATTGTGTGCAAACTCAGGAAAGATTTTATTCAATATCTCTCACTGGAACACTACAGCTCCAGTCACTGCTTTTCTGGAACAGTCTGAGACAATACTACTTGTATCAATTTTTAACTTTTTAAAGAACCAGAAAGACTGTTTGTGCATGTGTGTGTCGTTAACACCCATCCTCTCTCCAATAAAGGATGGGAAAAAAAGGCTGCAGAGCATCCTGCAATGGGCTGAAAGTGCAAGTAACAAGCAAACAGAAGTTTGGTCATGATGACTTACTGTTTCTTGATTTCATGATACCAAAACCAGTATGAATAGAAGAGTGAAAACAAGCCCAAACACTGAAAGATGATTGCAGTCAGTTTTTTCTCTGCAAGCTGAGTGCAGCGCATACTCTCCGTGCAAAATAAAGCTCTTAGTTCTTTATAGCTCTGACATGGAAAAGTAGCAACTAGCTAGCAAAGCCTTTGCTCTAGCTGTTGCAGACATGGAAAACTGTAGCAGAATGTCATCCGGTGCTGGAAAAGGCAGGAAAACAGCTGCAGTAGCTTCTTTGCTTGCTGGGAAAGCAGAAAACCAACACAGCTTGTGTACCAAGCAAAGTGACACAGCACAAGCACACAAACCAAAAGCTGATTGCAGTCAGTTTTCTCTGGGCAAGCTGAGTGCAGTGTGTGCTCCCTGTGCAAAACTCCCAAATAAGAACATGCTCCCAATGCTGCTATTGAGTATCCAACATGCACCACAAGTTCCACTAACGCACAAACATCAAGCATTAACTCACTACCCACAATTTCATAACAAGCCAAGAACATGCATCACTTCCCTCATCTTCCCTTTTCCTCTTTCCCTTGTTTTTTCCTCCCTCAGCAGTTGTTCCCCTCACCCCCAGCACCTCCTCACTCATCCTACTATGAGCACAAAGCACAAAGGTTAGGCTACCAAGTCAGCTTAAAGCAGGCCTAACTAAAGCACTTGCTGGATTTCTCCAGACTAACAGATAAAACAGTTTGCTTCAGAGGGAGGAAACAAAAGACATCTGGCAGCCAGCACACTTTCTTAAAAGCAGACGAAGAAAAAACAACTACATTGATTATCAAGTCCAGCCCAACTCCCCTGAACATTTCAGGGAGTTCAGCTGTCCTCTGGTATTCAATACCT
>VYXD01014195.1:0-10253 GCA_013397195.1 Hylia prasina
AATTTTTATTCTTATTTTTTAATTTCATCTTCCACTGGCTGGAAAAAAATGAAAGTTAAGAGGAAAGATTATTGCACCCCAAAATCCTTTAAAAAAATCCTTAAAAATACACAAGTAAGCCAACAAACCAAAGAAATCAATGTGATTTGGGGGTCTAGAATTGATCAACTGCAGGCAAAATTTAGTCAAGCAGAAACAAAAGCAAGCAAGAGGATATCGTTGCCTAAACTTAATTGCCTAAATTCCTTAAATTTCTGGAGTGAAAGGAAGCTAATTAGATATTGATTTAAATAAATGCAGCCTCCTGGTGGCTAAGCACTGGTTATTAAGGGTTCTTGTATAAATTAAAGGCTACAAGGGAAAAAAAACACAAATATTTTTGTATCCCTGGTGGTAAGAAAGGCAAAAAAATGAAAGTCTCATTCAGCCAGAAGTTGCATTATCTGGAAACATGCTCCTGTTATTGTCCCAAGACCCTCATGGAATTCAGTGGGAAAGAACCGGCTGAAAACGTGGAGCCAGGGGTTGTGAACATCCAGGCTGGAGTCTAATTATCAGCCACAGGGTTTCATAGCATCAAATCCACCAGATTTAAGAATTTAAGAATTTACACTTTGCTGAAATGGCAGCAACAAAATTAAGGAGCACTGAAAGAGTGAAACGCAGTTTCCTGGGAATGAGAGGGCAAGATCCTGTATTTCTGTTGGCTGGAAATTGGGAATATCACTGGCAGGAGGATCCAGCTCCCACCCATCCCTGGCACAGGGGTGCTCACCCCTGGGGCTGAGGGGTGAAGTTATTTAGAGCAGTGAGGAGGGACCGGGACCTTTCCTGACTCTCCTGGAGGACAGGGGGACTTTGGATTGACTTCCAGGAGTCATTAGCAGGGCTCTTCCCTGATTCAAGGCTCCCCACAGACCTCACCCAATGTTTTGGTCCTCACTGACACCTCTCTGTGAACTGCAGCTCATTAAATCAGACGGGAGTTTGGGGGAGATTAATTACCTTGGGAGGTGCCTGACATTCCCCATCTGGAGCACAGCTCCGGCTGTCTCCTGCCAGGGGAGGAACCATTCCATCCATGGAAAACCACTGCATTCCCAGATCTAGCTGCTCCCACAAGGGCTAAATGGTGCTCCTGGATTGCATCCTGTGCACTCTCCTGGAGGACAGGGGGATGAACCATTCCATCCATGGAAAACCACTTCATTCCCACAACACATCATTCCGGGATTTACTCGTTCCCACAAGAATTAAATGATGCTCCTGGATTGCATCCTGTGCACTCTCCTGGAGGACAGGGGGATGAACCATTCCATCCATGGAAAACCACTTCATTCCGGAATAAAACATTCCCAGATTTAATTTCTTCCACAAAGGCTAAATGATGTTCCTGGAGTGGATCCTGTGCACTCCCCTGGAGGACAGGAGGATGAACCATTCCATCCATGGAAGGGCACTTCTTTTCCTGAACACGTCATTCCCAGATTTAATTTCTTCCACAAAGGCTAAATGATGGGCCTGGAGTGGATCCTGTGCACTCCCCGGGAAGACCGGAGGATGAACCATTCCATCCATGGAAGGGCACTTCTTTTCCTGAACACGTCATTCCCAGATTTAATTTCTTCCACAAAGGCTAAATGATGGGCCTGGAGTGGATCCTGTGCACTCCCCGGGAAGACCGGAGGATGAACCATTCCATCCATGGAAAACCATTTCCAGAACACATCATTCCCAGATTTAACTTTTCCTCTAAGGGCTAAATCGTGCTCCAGGATTGCATCCCATGCACCCCAAAATTTCCCTGAAGGACAGGGATGGCCATGACATGGATCTGTGGCAGCATCTGAGGAGCGTTTCAACTCTTGTTTTTTCCTCCCCCTGTGTTAAAAATAAATCCTCAAAATCCCATTAAAATGATCTAAAACTCCCTAAAAGCACCTGGGAACTGCAGCCGGGAATTCCTTGTTGATGTGATCAATGAGCATCACATTAACACGGTGAAATCAGAAAACATAAAGTACAGATTGGTCCTTTTCATCTGCAATCTTCAAAACAACAAGTAAAAAATAAAAAAACAAGAAACCCCCAGAGCCAATATTATCCTATGGTCTAGGCAATGTGTTCATTTTTTAACCTGATTATACTCACATTTCACGTTGGAAGAACAATTGGATTTTCTCCTGGTGGATTTTTCCAGAATCAGACATTTCAGGGCCATCAGAAATATCGTGAGCATTTCTCCTGTGCCACAGATTGGGATTTGATTTCTTGGTGCCTTCATCTAACCCAATAACTCGTGCTGAAATTAGATCAGGCATTTTAGGAAGAGATTCAATCTTATTTTAAGGCTCCTCATATCTGATGCTGCATGAACCACATCCATTAATAATCTGTTCCAGTGCTTAATTACCCTTGTTAAGAATACAATTAAGAAATTGTCTGCTTTTTGTTTGACCTTTTTCCGTCTTCAATTTTCCTTCCAATTCTATCGAAATTTCCTGATAATTTTTCTCCCAGATTCTCTCATAAATAGCCCTGCTCATACATAAATCTATTTAAAACACAAGCTCTCCTCTTCCTTGTCTAGAGTAAAAGTGGCTTATGTAGATTAAAAAAAAATAAAGAAAGGAAGAACAGAAAGGAACCAAGAAACATAAAATAAATTATTTTTAAAAGTGGGTGATTTATTAAAAAGAAACTGAGTGGCTCATCTTGCACTGTGACTATTTTTAGACAAAAGTTCAGCATTTAAGGTTCAAATCCAAGGTGTTTGCTGATGCCCAGGATTCAGTGTTGCAGCTCAGCTGCTGAATCCATCACCCCTTGGATGTGATGCTCTCCATGGAAATACGTGTAGGAATAAAGGGGTTGGAGCAGGTCCAGGGAGGGGAAGGGAGCTGGGAAAGGTCTGGACTCCCAGGAGGGGCTGAGGGAGCTGGGAAGCTCAGCCTGGAGAAAAGGAGGCTCAGGGGGACCTTGTGGCTCTGCACAACTCCCTGACAGGAGGGGACAGCCAGAGGGGGATTTGGGATCTTATCCCAGGGAACAGGGACAGGAGGACAGGGAACAGCCCCAGGCTGGGCCAGGGGAGGCTCAGGGTGGACACCAGCAGGAATTTCCCCATGGAAAGGGTGAACAAACATTGGAAGGAGCTGCCAGGGAGGTTTGGAGTGCCCATCCCAGGAGGTGTCCGAGGAATTCCTGGAGGTGGCACTCAGAGCTCTGGGCTGGGGACAAGGTGGGGATGACCTTGATGACCTTGGATGGCTTTTCCAACCTCACTGATTCTGGGATTCTCTCTGATCCCATAAGTGCCTGTGGGGTCATCCACGGGTTTCCAGCTCTCCTCCAAGCCAGGGGCAGAGCCCTGAGGACTGGCTGCTGATCCAGCAAGGGCTGGGCAGGGCGGCTCCCGCCGGAGCTGCGGCATTACTTGTGGATTATTGATCCCTCCCCGCACTCACGTTTACTCCAGCGTGGAGGAACACACACAAACAACCCCAAAACCTTTCTGGGTGACAGCCAGAGCACATTTTGTTGTGTGTGTTTGTATCTCCCTGACTCCCACACAGAGTTTCCATGGGAAAACTGCAGAAATGCCTCCACGGGGGAATTTTTAGTGCAGCTCCCAAACCTATCATCTCCCCAGAAATGTTCCTTTATAGCCTTGTCAATCAGTGTATAATTAGCTGGATTTACATGCAGAACAGATGGGAATTTTGGAAATGTGGCTTTTACTAAATGCATGTGAGGAGTTAAAAAAAAAAAATATATATAACCATGACTTAGGGATTTAATATATTTGTATTCCTAATGTGAGGGTGAATTAAAGTCAGTTCTATAAATATAACCAGTAAAATGTGCAGCAAAAATGCCAAGAATTATTAATTACAAACAACAACAGCAAAGTTCCCTGGTAGTCAGAAGAAAAAGTAAGAAAATGCCACATTTCATTGTGAAAAATAAACATCAGGTTTATACTGATGACTTCAGATGTCCTCTTGAAGGAGAATTTCCCAAGTTTTAGGGACATGAAATTCTACCATTTGGGGCTAAGAATTTGTGTACCCCCTTCACGATCTCACCACAATTCACCAGCACTCAGGTATTTAATATTTCTGATTAAATGCCTAGAATATATATATATAATTTTAGTCTTATCCACCAAGATATCACATTTAATAACTATTTTCTCTTTCTTTTCCTGTGTTGTTCTATAAATGTATTTTTTCCCTGTTAAAGTCCTGGGTCAGACTGAGTCTCCTGGTAAATTAAAGAGATAAAAGAACACAAAAATGTGACTTTTTTCCCTTCTCCCTGCACACTTCCCAGGCACTACACTGGTTTTTGACAGCTCAGTTTAGAACAAGAAGAGAAAATAGAATGCCAAATTAAAAAGGAATAAAAGGAATAAGAATCTCTGGATGAAAATGGGACCAATATTGACCATTTTGGAAAAAAAACACCATTTCAGTCCCTGTAAAATTAAAATTGCTCACAAACTTACCTGGAATTGCTGCAAGAGTGTAGACAGTTACAACAGGAGCTGCTGGCAGTGGGATTTTTGCTCTGCCACTGCCCAGAAAGGTTGAAAATCTCAGATAAGGACCTGAAATTCAGTTTCCCGTGCCAGTAAAAAAGTGCGACGTGAACTGGAACAAGAATTGTGCAGATTTTCTTACCCCGTGCAGAAACTGCATCACAAAGCACTGTAAAACACGTAAATTTGAGGTTTTCTTTAAGAACAGAGCCAATTTCCGGGCATTGTATTTTGTATTTTACTATTTCAGTGGATACCCACCTCCCTCCCACCAGCTACAGTGGGAGCACCCAAAATCAGGGCTTTTTAGTCTGAATTACCATCATAAAAGGTGGTTGTACTATGATCAGTGCCACAATTTATTATATTCAAGGAGGAAAAGAAGGGCAAAGAACCCAGGTTTGCTTGCTGTGGGTGTTGGAATAAACACAACAAGATCCCCAAAAATAATGCACTGAAATGCTGGAACATCAGACTGATGAGCACTCAGTCTTTCCTCCTTGGGGTACAAACTATAAATGAATTATACCTTGGAAGGCAGCTTGGCTGCAGGGGCTGGGGAGATGAGGGGAAATAGATGGAAAAGACTTTCTTGGCTGCTGGGAATACCCAAGGATGACAGAGGGATTATTTTTATTTACAATATAATCAAGTAGCCCAGAGTAAAAAAAAACCAAAACAAAACCCAAAAGATAATTAAGACAAATTATCAGGAAAACTGGACTTCCTGGTTTGTCACATCTAATGATTTGTTTTTCTCGGCATATTTCTCAGGTTTTTCCCTCAGAAAAGCATCAAGCCCCCTCAGCCTAATTGTGAAAAACAGTTAGGCTGGGATTTTAACATGTTTAGGTAATTCCTAAAGATGGAGAGCAGATATATTTCCTTCCAAGCAATATCTTGTTGTTGAAATAAATTGGATCAGATCTATAGAATAGAACCATGAACTTATCTGGGGAGTTGAACACGATGGAATGTGAAGGACACAGGAACTTTCTAAGTCAATAACGCTGCCAAAGCCTGCGTATCACAAAACTTCAGGCACTGCCATGACAGGCAGAATGGAGAGATAATATTCAGTAAATAGAGGCAGAGAAAAAGGGTCTGTCAATTGGAAACAACCAAAAATGCAATATCAGACTCTTCAGTCTGTTTTCAGAAATGACAGAAATTTCTGCTTGAAGTCTGGACTTTTGATTTATCATTTTAGACAACAGCTAAACTTTTATCTCAGGGAGTCAGGGAATAACAGAATGGTTTGGGTGGAAGGGATCTTAAATCTCATCCCATTCCACCCCTGCCGTGGCAGGGACGCCTCCCACCATCCCAGGCTGTCCCAAGCCCCAATGCCCAACCTGGCCTTGGACACTGCCAGGGATCCAGAGGCAGCCACAGCTTCTCTGGGAATTCTATTCCAGGCCCTCCCCACCCTCCCAGGGAAGAATTCCTGCCCAATATCCATCCATCCCTGCCCCCTGGCAGTGGGAAGCCATTCCCCCTTGTCCTGGCACTCCAGGCCCTTGTGTGAATTCCATGAGCCAGTTTAAGGAGATGTTTCCACTCACAGGGATGCACCTTCAGAATAAAACCCCAGGTTCCATTTCTGCCCAAACACAGCTGTGGTTTCCTACATGGAAAAATGAGATCAGCGGGTAAATCCTGGTTGGAAAGCAACGTTTATATTCCATCACTAGAGACCCTCATCAAATTCAATTGTATTTATATTTCTTTGAATTACCGAAACTCAACAACATGAGCTTTCAGTAACAACTGAGAGATTAATCTTTGTAATATGTTAAATAATAACTTTCAAATGAATCTAGCATTTGTTTTCCTGAAGAGGTGGTAGCAATATGAAGCTTAAGACTTTGATTCGGAAAATTATCATATCTTTATTGAGACTGAGGGAAAAAAATTAAACTTTCTGTATGAATTACTCTGTACATATTTAATTTGTCTAAGTCAACAGGCTTTCCTCTACTTGTTCACATTTTTTTTGTATTTAAACAGACCAAAGCAAAGAAAAAAAAACCACACTATCCAAAATGAACAGAAATGTTATTTTGTGCCTAATGAAAAATATGGGATTATGAGGGAAATGCACTTGTGAAATGTAATTAAAGTTTACTCCACTCATCCCCAGAATTCAGGTGCCTATTTAAAATGGAATATTTATGTCTGTATTACAGGGAGTTATTGTATCTGTAAGGACAAATGTTAATTATGGAGGCATTACCAAGACAGCCGCGGAATTATTATCACAACTTGCTCAGAGTCCTTTCCACTCTTGAATTCTGGAAAGGGATTGGAGTGAGAGTGGAACAACAAAGTGGAGACGAACAAACATCCTTCACATCCTCAGCAAAGCTGGAGAAGCCTGGGAGGAAATATCCAATTCCAGCCTTCCACCCACCTGGTCCTGCCCTGAGGGGTTTCAGGAGGAGTCCTCGTGTCTGTCACATCCTCACACACCTTTCCTCTCCCTCTGCAGGGACGCTGTGACAGCTTGTCAGGGTGGGATCCCCTCAGACCCGCAGCACAGCAGGACATCTCAGTGCCACGGAGAGCACTTGGTGTTCCAGAGGAGCAGCACTGGAGGTGGAGCAGTGAGCCAGCCTGGCACATCCCACATTGCACAGCCAGCTCTGCCCGGGCCAAGCAATAAGGCAAAACCACGTGGGAATAATCTGCCCTGGGAGTTTAACAAACAGCCGGTTCCGTGCAGTCAGCAGAGAAATCATCTCCATTCTTCCCTTCCTCCAACTTGTTAACCCAGCTGCAGATTGAAAATCAATGTCAGCATCGTGCCCTTTGGCTTCTGAGGGTGAAAAGTTGGCTTCTCAGAATTAAAAGTTGTCTTCTGATGGTTAAAATTTGTCTTCAAATTGTACACAACAGAATCCATGTCTCCTGTCTTTTTTTTTTTCCAGGAACAGAAGGTATTTCTCCATTCTTCCCCTCCAACTTGTTAACCCAGCTTCAGACTGAAAATCAATGTCAGCACGGTGCCCTTTGGCTTCTGATGGTTAATAGTTGGCTTCTGAGGGTGACAAGTTGCCTTCTGATAATTAAAAGTTGTTTTCTGGTGGTTAAAAGTTGTCTTCAAGTTGTACCCAACAGAATCCACGTCTCTGTCTGTTTTTCCAGGAACAGAATGTGTATCCAATTCTGCTATGTGTCAGGCACGCTGGCAGCAGCTGAACACTCTTAAAAGCAGTGCTTTACTGTAATTATGCTCATTTGTACCACAAAGAAATGCAGGGGTTTTTTGTTAGCATTAAGTTTAGTTTATAAAAATTGCCTTTTCCCTCATCAGGTAAAATGACACTATAAAAATGATGTATGTGACATGAAATCTGATTTAAAAAAACCACAGCATGGCAGAAGAGTGGAAAACAAATAATAAAGACTGTTTTGATATAAACACTCTTATTTTTGCATGGAATATTTACCCATCCAAAACCACACAGAGAGTGCTTTGCACAGCTCAGGTTTGAACAGCTGAGGATCAGCACCGAGAATTATTTTATCTCAGAGCACACCTCCAAAATGAACAGTTTCTTTTCATCTGTCAGTTTTTATTTTTGTTAATGTGGTCTGGAAACACCTTTAACTAAATGGCTGAGCACGAAAAATTAAATGTTCTCCAGATACAGAAGGTTTATTGGTCTCCATCTGAGGCCTGCAGCAGCTGTGGAAAGGCAGAGGCACCTCTGGCCTGGGCCCCTCAATGGATGTGGAGATTTTCTGTTGATATTGGACCAAGCCCAGCAGGTACAGCACTGCAAAGAGTTTCCTACTCTTCTTTAAAAATGAAAAGGGGAAGAAAAGTATTCAAAAATATTCCTGTCGTACTTCTCTGGACATGTCCCAGCACAGCAAGTGGAGTTCTCCGTTATATTTGGCACGAGCCATCCAAGGAAAGCTCTGATTTTTGTCCATGCCCTTTTTTTGGCTTTATGAACTCCTACTCAGACAGATACCCAGAGAGGCTCCAGACCTGCAGGTATTCCTGCACAATCAGACATTTCATCCTTTCAAACAGTTTGAAGGAATCATTCCTGATTCCTTTTGGGTCCTTTGCATGCTGAAGTCCCGCCGAGAGGTGCAGTAATTCCCTGGAAGAGGTGGGGAGGAGATGGGAGGCCGTGCTTCTAATGGGAAACCTTCAGGCTATCCAAGTGCTCCACAAAATCACCAGGGATGAAATCCATATGTCCCCAGTGAGTTAAACACGACGTGACAATGCCAATGAACTTTCAGGGAACTGACAGACAAATTACAGCGTGCGTGTGCTAAGCCACGTCGAAACCTTCATTCCTAAAAGCCATCCTGTCAGGAGCTGTAAACACTGAGGAATAACACCGAGGGTTTTCTTCCTCCCTCCCCTGGCACCTCCCTCCTGCACACAGACTGCTTCCAGACCCTGCAGATGATTCAGTGAATTGCAAATTAAAGTTGTTTTGACCCGGAAGAAAGCGAGGAGCGCCGAGGTGTTTCTGGCCACAGTCAGGAGAGGTTTGTTGTTTACCTCTGAAGATCTCCACCAAGAATTTGTCCCGTCCCACACTGTCCCAAATTATGTCCTCCACCTGTTCTGCGTTGAGGATTTGGTTTGTGGAGTTCTGTGCATTTAATCATTTATTGCTTTTAGCTCTTGTTCCCCGAAAGTTATGAGAAAACAGAGGCAGCCCACAATCCACGTGTTCATACACACATCGGGAGGAATTTCCCCATGGAAAAAAAAAAGGTGCTCAGGCATTGGAATGGGCTTCCCAAGGAGGTTTGGAGTCCCCATCCCTGGAGGTGTCCGTGGAAGGCCTGGGTGTGGCACTCAGGGCTCTGCCCTGGGGACAAGGTGGGGGTCAGTCACAGGCTGGACTCGATGACCTCAGAGGGGTCTTCCAACCTGAACCATTCCAGGATTCTGGATGAAGGGCACTGGGACAGGATGCAGGACTACAGCAGGGTTTGGCTGGATCCCTCTCAAGCTGAAGCTGCAGGGCTGGGTTTTGCTAACTCCTTCCACACCTTTACCCACACAGCCCAACGCTGTCCCTGGGGGGAGAAGAAATGAGGAGAGGTGTTGGTGATCCAGCTCCAAAACACCTTTTAAGATCTGGGTCACCCCTTTTACCACCAATATTCATCCTCCCCGCCCAACTCCTGTCCCTGTTTGCCATCCTGCCACTGCCCACTTCACCTCCTGCTGAAACACCCCAACCTCAAGTGGGAACAGTTGAAATTTGGGATTCTGAGCCAGCTCCAAGACAGCTCCCTTCAGCCAATGCTGCAAAACGAACATGAACAATATTTTCCCTCTTATTTTTTTTATTTATTCCTACTTCCAACCAGCTCCGTGCAGAATGTCTGATTCTGCAATCATTACGCACGTGGCAGGATGTTTTATTCACATGCCGAGCTCCTGTCAGACTAAATAAGACAATTCCAAGGGAAAAAAATGCCTTTTTGGGGGAACAAAGAGCAGGGAACTGGGCTCACAGTACCTCGTGCAACGTTTTTCCTGGCTGGCTGACGCAGCAATGCCAAGATTTGGCTGGGAGGCATCAAAAATGGGTTTGGTTTTTTGGAGAAAGTTTCACAGATTCATTGTTCCTCCAGGAAAGTGAGAAATCCTGCTGGGAAAAATAACAATCACCCAAAGCGAACAAGGAAAATGTGATGATTTTCTGGAAAAAAAAAAAAAAAA
>VYXD01014195.1:10258-31411 GCA_013397195.1 Hylia prasina
TCTCAAAAAAAAAAAAAAAAAAAAAAAAAAAAAAATAAAAGGGGATATATTTTCAGATCAAATTTTTTTGCTGTTGTTGCTGTACTTTTGGTGGTGAGAAAGCTTTATTTAGTCACCAACCCAGTTTCCAGGGTGTTTCAAAAAAGAGCTCTGGTTTGGCTGTCCCTCTTGCCTTTTCCCTCCTTTCACCATATGCTGATCTGACATTCCAATCCATCACAGAGGAAGGCTGTCAGATCCTCCCTCTGGAGTTCTTACTAAACGCTCCTGAAAACAACCACACAGCTCCACAGACTTTACAACAAATAATTAAAACAAAACAAAACAAAATAATAATAAAAAAGGAATTGCAACCAAGCCAACAGGATTCCAGGGGAGACCTTGCAAGCTTTTCTCTTTAATCTTCCAGTAATGTGGGTTATTAGCAGCACTAAATTTGGGTCAGCTCAGATTTGGGCCTGAGAGAGGAGAAGTCAAACATCTGCAGGGAAAAACGTCGTGTTAGAGGTGGGAATGAAGGGGGTGCAATTCCCCGGCCTGTGTTCTGCAGGAGATCACACAGGGTGGTTGTGGTGGTGCCATCTGGCCTTCAAAAATCTACGGATCTGCACTGAAATCCTCACTTGAACTTAGGCGACCTCTCTCCAAGCCCATCTGTAGGTCGAATATTCCCATTAAAATGCAAGCCAAGCACACTTCACCAGCCTCAATCAGCTTCATTTGATGTAGCCACTGATGCTGGATTTTGGCAATGAAAAACCCAAGAAAACACAAGAAAAAAAAAATTAAAAGCAAATGTTTCTACCTATAAATGCAAACAGCAGAAAAATTATAAATTAACAGCCCCTCCAGCCACCAGAACATTTCAGGGACTGCCACCCTCAGGAGCTGCTGGAGCTGAGTTCTGAAGAACAACCCAGTGCTGATGTTTGCATGGGAAATATCCCAGAGGTTCATTTGGCTGAGGTGGTAGAGGAAGACTTGCACAGAAAGTGCTTGGGACCTCAGGAAGCTCAGCAAAGGGCAGTCACACAGGTTTTAGGTGAGAAATGTGTAAAGGAACACACAAGGGTAAAAATCTTGTACTTCAAGCTGCAAAGATTTCTCTTTTTTTTCCTGTAATAACTGTTCACCCAAGGCCTGGTTTAAAATTGGGAATTAAAAATCCGGCAGAATGGGGTTTTTAAAGAGCTGGAGTGGCAGAGTGAGCTGGAAATCCTCCTGCAAGGCTGGGCAGCCTCCTGGTGTAGGCTCCACTCTCCCACAAAAATTTGTTCTCCTGCCTTTTACTCTTAATAACCCACAACTACCCCACAAAAATTTTGGAACAAATATTTTTGATGGTTCTACAGGAACAGTGGGAGCCTGACCCTGAATTTTTTGCTGTCTATTTTGCATTTGGAAGTATGCAAAGTGTGAGTGAAGGGAAGGAAAAAAGGGGAAAACAGGGTATCAGCAGGAACTTTTATTCCTGAGGGTTGCGTTTGCTGGGGGGAGGTTGTTTTTTAGTTCATTTAGTTTTTATAAATGTGTATTTTGGATCCAACGTTCTCCACTCAGTTGGATTTCTGTCCCCATGAAAACATTTGGTGTAGGATCAAACGTGGGCTATTTCCAGTGAGTTACTCGGGGAAATATATTCAGGAAGAGACTGGATCCTGCTGATGGAAAACAAACACAGAAACAAACAAAGAGACAGGCCAGGAAGGAGATCTGAAGAGAAGGAAGTAATGAAAGGAGCATTTGGGGCCCTGCTATTATTACACTGTGTCCATCCCCTTCTCCCTCACTCCCAGCACTGTGGGTTTTAATTGTCCCCTGAAGAAACAGTTCTGTGGAGAAACCCACAGGGAGCAAAGGCTCTGTCAGGGACAACCAAATTAATTTCTCTGTTGGAAGCATGAATGTGACTTCAAACCCCAGAACAACGTATTTTTAGCAGTTTGGAGCATCCTTTTTTACAGCAGCTCTTGTCCTTTATCCTTTGGAGGCTGAGCCCTGGTAGCAAACACCTATTTAGAGACACCCCAGCAAGGAGGGTTGGGAGGTCTGGCTGCAACATTGCCTCAGTTTTGTCAAGTCAGGATAAATCCCATTAGAGTGCTTTGGAGGTGGCATAACCAGCATGAAAAAGGAAGGAATTCCTGCTTGTTCAGATCATTCCATCCCGTTGTGCAAGGGGATAATGAGGCAGGCTTTGCAGCAGGAAGGCCCACTGAGGGCTCTTAGAGGCTGTGATGGAGCTGCCACTTCCCAGAAAACCCTTCAACAGCAGATTATTGGAAGCTGGGAGAGGATATCCAGAGGAATTCTCTCTCAGTTGTTCCATTCTGGGCCTGGACATCTGCTCCTGGCCACTGCCAGAGGAAGGACAAGATGGGCAGATGGTCTCAGGGCTGTTCTCCCTCTCTGCCCTGAGTGCTGCAACTGGGCCCCAGAGGTCTCACTGATGCTTTGGCTCACTTGGAGCAAAAAGCTTGGAAAACCTGGGAAAAACCACAAAAATCCCCCCCAGTGTTGTATATAAATACGTGTTCAGCAAAAATAATCCTCTGAGAACTCTCCCTTCCCACAGCTGAATACAGAAATGCAGCAAAGAGGCGCAGGGGCCCTCACTTCTTCTGCTTCAGTGTCCCATACCAAGATTGTTCTTCTTGAATCAGGCAAACTTGCTCTTATTCCCAAAAAAATCCCTTTCAAATGCCCACTTTTTACAGAAATTGCCATGCAAAGGGCAAAGCCTGGCTCAGCCCTATGGACAAGGGTCCCCACCCCAAACTTTCCTGGGTTACACAGCAGCTGAGCTCCCCAGAGATGTTATAGACCCCTTTCCCATGACCTCAAACCCCCCCAAACTGGTGAATGCCTAAATATTCCCTGGCAGGAAACGCCAGGAAGAGATGTGAAGTAACCTCAGTGACACTTCCATCAGGAAAGAGCTGGAACCACCTTTCTTGACAGAAGAAATAACTGTACCTCTCTAGGATTCTTTCCCATAAAAAACCCTTTCCCAGAAACATTAGTGAGAAAACACAGCACTGCCTGGCATCTGAATCTATTTTCTTCTTAGCTCTATATATTTCTTAATTATGAAAACTTTCTCTTTTGTACTGGATACATGGGACTAATTAACATTTTCAACAGCATTTTAGATGCATCACACTGATTCCCAAAAGACCCTGCATTTGTTCCACACATTTTTCAAAAGCTGTTTTGTGCATGTTCTGTTTATTCTACTTTAAATTGAATTCTTAAAAAAAATTATCTATATATATATATAATCCCTCACAAAAAATGAGGGGAAAACTAATCCTTCACACCCTCAGCTTTTGCTGAATTGTCCAGTGCAATTTGGGAAGTCAGAGAACAAAGTTTGGCTCTGCCTGTCACCCCCATGTCTAGAAAAGCTCTTATGTTTAAAACAATATCAGTGACTTCAGGGCACTCAGGAAAATCACAATTCCTGACAAAAGTTTCAGTTTGGTTGGCACAAACCTATTAACTGTGCTGAAAAGAGTGACAGTAATTGCAACTGGCTAAGGGTTGATAAGAAAACTCGGGCTGCTAATTTGAAAGAAAATTTACAGACTGGCAAAGCCGTGTCAGACAAGGGAACCAAAGATAGCTGCACTTGGTGGGTTTTAATTCAAGGCAAAAAAACAAAAAGGAATGAATTCATAATATTTGTACTCTAACAAGAGACATTTTCAAAGTGATAACTTTTATCACCTTTTGTATCTCAGTCCATCAAAGTCTGCTCACAGAAAAACGACCTTTGCCACGAACCAACCTGACCCTTCCTGCTCAGTTATAAAATAAACATAAATAGAGGACAGCAGATCTGACCTAGTAACACTGGCAGAGGTTTTGTGCTGCAGGCCCTGAAGCCGTGGCCCATAAAAGAACTGAGGTTTGTGATTCAAGAGGGGGAAGAAGCAAACTCTGCAAACAGAAAATAAAACTCTCCTCCTCGGCCTCAGGGGGTTCAAGCGGGAGAAGGCACCAAGCGCCCCCTCCCAGCAGAGCATGGCTGCCCAAATTAGCCAAAAATAAAAAAAATCTCAAGTCTGTAAAGCTGCAATTTCCTTTAGGTGAGGCTTTGGATCACCCTGGAATGGGATGTCCTTCCTCAGCATCTCCATGTCCACACAAGTCTCCCCCAGCATCACCACAGCCACCCCTTTTCTCTGTGCCCAAGGAGGCAGCTCCAGGTGCCACCAGCACCTTCTCCTGCAGCTCAAAAACTTCCTGAGGGCAGGGAAGGCTCCGTGTGGACTCCCCTGGCTTGTAGGATTGAATTAAAGCGTCTGTGCCTCCTCTGTGATGGGGTTGTCACTGCTCTTTTATCTGAGTTTCAAAGCAGCTCAGCAGAGTGACCTTTCCTCAAGTATTTCCCTCTGATTCCCTCTGATCTGCATTTTTTTTTGTTAGAGGAAGAACTAAAAGATGCAAAATCTTTTGAAATCCCTGGATGTGGCAGTGGTTTCTGGATGCAGCAGGGGTTTCTGGATACCTGGAAGTGTCCAAGGCCAGGTTGAAGAGGGTTTGGAGCAGCCTGGGACAGTGGGAGGTGTCCCTGCCCATGGCAGGGGTGGCACTGGATGGGCTTTAAGTTCCCTTCCAACCCAAACCATCCTGGGATTCTGATAAGGCTCCCTGTAGGTGACCACAGCACAGGACAGCTGCAGCTCCTATAAAATCTTCTGGAAATTTCTTGTAGTTATCTCTCCCATGAATATGAAACACAGCCTCTGCTTATCCTTGACCAGACACAACTCTGCATTTTAATGCTCCCGAAGCATTCGGCGGCTTGCAGAGAAGAGCACTTTTGTAATAAGGTTTGATAAAACATCACCCTTGGGAGAGCTCGTACATAAACACCTCCAAAGAGTTATGCAAGCCCAGCATGCAGCTCTCACCACAACACATCCATCCAGCACCAACCTAGGGCTGAAAAAAGGTTCCACCTCTGCAGAGCAGTGAGCTTTTCCTCGGAGTAATCCTGGTGCTCGAGCAGGAATGCAAAGGGAAGCACAGGAGGGCCCCTCCCTCTCCTAAATCTTGACTGAAATTATTGTTTTCGGGACGAGGATTAAAGCCAAGAGTTTTGCCAGCAACAGAAAACACGTTGTTTGCACAAGAATCACCTCCCCCCAAAGCCAGCTCGGTGTCATCTCAGATTTTTATGATGCCAGCTGACAGCCAGGGTTTCTAAGGAAACACCGATATTGGGGGAGCTGCAAGGAGAGAAAGAAAAGGACAGAACCTAAAAATAAGTGTCACACGCCTCTCTCCAGACATGAAAACCACCTGATAAAGGAATTGTAAACATCTTGGGACGGTAACATTTCCAAGACACCCACAAGGCCCCACCCAAGCAGGATCATCTTGCACCGAACCAGATTTTGCTTGGAGGGAGTTCTGCTTTTGAAATCACCTGTTTTTAAATATGCTGAAACACGCTGAGTGGATTGTTTCTGAAATTATCTAGAAGAAATGGAATCATTTTCATTTTGTGCCACTGCAGCTCCCATTAGGACTCGAAGTCTTAAGTGGAGCATGAATAGGAATTTCCCTGATTTTGAGTATCGATGGTTTTCATGCTGGAAGTGTAAGCTGGTTTTCTTTAATTAAACTGGAATGGGTTTGGGGAGAGAAAATAATACCCCTCCCCTGGAGCACTGACAGGCCGTGCTGGAATCAGACATCCAGAGCACTCCAAACCACTAAAAATTCCCAAAGAAATGACACTGCAGCACAGCAAGTTAAGCACTTTTTAGGTCAAGCTGTGGAAGCAAAATATCCTCAGAATATTTTTGGAATGGCCAAACCCTTTAATTTTTCAAAATGTCATTGTTTGTCCAATTAGCCCAGGAAATCTCCTCTCAGAGGGGGATGATCAGAGAGATTTCTTCATCTCTGCTGAAATGAGGGCTGTGCTCTAAAAAGGGTCTCCAGCCGTGTCTGTAGCAACAAATTCCAACCCAGGACAAATTCCTGATGAAATAACTTTGACACAAAGCTCACTAGAAGCACTTAAGTATTTTACCATCTCTCCCAATTACGTGGGCAACCACAACCAGCGCACAGTTATGAGATGATTTCACTGAATGTGACTACTGGGCTTTAGGCTATGGATAAATATTCAAGGTTTTACTCCCAGACAGTCACTAATGAACTCCAAGTACACATCAGGGGTGAAATATTTGTAGAAGTGAAGTCAGAACGTTTCAGTGGGTTTTTAGAAATAGCAGCCAGACAGCTTTTTGGGGGTGTAACTTTGATTTTTCTGTGCTGTTAGTGTTTACACTGAGATGCAGAGGACATTGGTTACTAAACCCCTCACTCTAAGCACCACAGTTTGCCCTGAAAACTCTCTCCGCAGCAGGGATCAAATAGTTCTTATGCTGATATTTCAGATTTCCCAGAGCAGCTGTGGCTGCCCCTGGCTCCCTGGCAGTGTCCAAGGCCAGGCTGGACAGGGTTTGGAGCAACCGGGGACAGTGGAAGGTGTCCCTGCCATGTCAGGGGTGGAATGGGATGAACTTTAAGGTCCCTTCCAACCCAAACCATTCTGGAATTCTGTGATATCAAGAGGAGCAGCCTATGGAATCACCAAATCTTATTCTCAGAGGAGTGCAGGGATCTACCCCAAGAAGAGAAGCAAATTTGAGCTGCTGCTGGGAGGAGAGTGGTGGCTCCTTCCTTCCTTCCTTTCCTTCCTTCCTTTCCTTCCTTCCTTCCTTCCTAGATTCCTAGATTCCTAGATTCCTTCCTTCCTTCTTAGATTCCTTCCTAGATTCCTTCCTAGATTCCTTCCTAGATTCCTTCCTTCCTTCTTAGATTCCTTCCTAGATTCCTTCCTAGATTCCTTCCTAGATTCCTAGATTCCTTCCTAGATTCCTAGATTCCTTCCCTCCCTCTCTCCTTCCTTCCTAGATTCCTTTCTCGCCAGATTCCTTTATCCAGACTTTATTCAGGCTCTTCCACCAGGCTGGAAGAGAGCTCTAACCTGTGGAAATTCATTTGTAAGTGCTCCCATGGATCGTGTGCTATGAAAGGACTCATGTGCTGTCTGAGGCAGGTTAAAGCTTTACAAATCCGAGCAGACATTACCTTGGCTCCCCCTGCTCCCGTCTGGAACAGCTCCAGCTGGAGCCCAGGAGGTGGGTTTCAATTAGCAGCACACACTCAGCTGAAATGGAAAGCAGGATAAAAAAGGCCCCCCTCGCTTTTCGTCTCTCTCCTTACAGCCAGAACCACACAAATTGATTTGTGCCCGAGTTTGGGCTTTCCCAGGTTGGATCCACAATGATGAAGCAACAGAAAATAAACCTTCGTGCCTGATTTAGCAAGTGGGCAGGACAGCCCCCAGCCTGACTAAGCACACTGAACTTTTAAATGCTGGATTTCCATCCCATTCCCCTCCTCCCAGGCTGCTGAGGCTGCAGGAGGGGAGAATCTCCAGTTTACCCTGTCACAGAATGCTCCAAAGGCTGAGGAGATGGAGTGGTTGTTCCAAAGGCTGAGGAGGTGGAGTGGTTGTTCCAAAGGTTGAGGAAATGGAGTGGTTGTTCCAAAGGTTGAGGAGGTGGAGTGGTTGTTCCAAAGGTTGAGGAAATGGAGTGGTTGTTCCAAAGGTTGAGGAAATGGAGTGGTTGCTCCAAAGGTTGAGGAAATGGAGTGGTTGCTCCAAAGGTTGAGGAAATGGAGTGGTTGTTCCAAAGGTTGAGGAGGTGGAGTGGTTGTTCCAAAGGTTGAGGAAATGGAGTCATTGTTCCAAAGGTTGAGGAGGTGGAGTGGTTGTTCCAAAGGTTGAGGAAATGGAGTGATTTGTTCCAAAGGTTGAGCAAATGGAGTGGTTGCTCCGAAGGTTGAGGAAATGGAGTGGTTTTTCCAAAGGTTGAGGAGGTGGAGAGGTTGTTCCAAAGGTTGAGGAGGTGGAGTGGTTGCTCCAAAGGCTGAGGAGATGGAGGGGGTGTTTCAAAGGTTGTGNCTCCAAAGGCTGAGGAAATGGAGTGGTTGTTCCAAAGGTTGAGCAAATGGAGTGGTTGCTCCGAAGGTTGAGGAAATGGAGTGATTTGTTCCAAAGGTTGAGCAAATGGAGTGGTTGCTCCGAAGGTTGAGGAAATGGAGTGATTTGTTCCAAAGGTTGAGCAAATGGAGTGGTTGCTCCGAAGGTTGAGGAAATGGAGTGATTTGTTCCAAAGGTTGAGCAAATGGAGTGGTTGCTCCGAAGGTTGAGGAAATGGAGTGATTTGTTCCAAAGGTTGAGCAAATGGAGTGGTTGCTCCAAAGGCTGAGGAGGTGGAGGGGTTGCCATTTGAGATGTGATTATGGTGGATGAAACTCTTCATTTTTGTGACAAAATCTTGATAAGGGCAGGAAGTTACTCTGAGGAGGATTAGGAATATCTGCAATTTTTTAGGGATTCTTGGTGAATAAAAAGGGAAGGAGAAAACATGAGGGGATAAAAAAAAGAGGCAAATTTCCACTCACATTATAAAGCACTCCCCAGATCCCGAGACCTTCTCCAGGACACTCCTTCCAGGGACACTTTGGGACCTTGGACAACAAAGAGGAGGAGTTCCACAGCAGTCCATGCCATTTGCTCTCGGTTCCAGTAGCACCGGGGGAAGTCCTTCAGCTTCTCATGGTGCTCCTCATTTCAGAGAATCATTAACTCTAAGATCATCAGTTCCAATCATTAATCGTGGGAGTCTTCATAAGGAACCCAGAATTCATTTAAAATCAAAATACAGTAGACCAATAAATACGAAACCTTGTCCTAATTTCTAAATAACCAAATTTTTGTAATTGATGTACATATTTCACTTTAAATTCCAAATAATGGGAAACATCTATAGAATGGTAACAGGGAAATTTAAGAACTAGAATACATATTCTCCCTTTTCATTTTCCTGGTAAATTTTTGCATATCTCCTGGTCTCTAAAAATCCCTTCCATGTTTCTCCACACAAAATAAGAAATATGAGTCCTTTTATCTCTGAGCACATTTCCCAGTGGAGCAGTTTCAGCTCCAGCCTCAGCTTGCTGGCCACAGTGCCTGCAAATTGATTTATTCCTCACAATGGTCAAACTTTGTCACCCAAATGCTGGGAAACGCCGTAATTCAATCTTTGCATGTCCTTTAACTTTCTTTTATCTCTCTGGCTGCTTTAACAAGTGCTAAAATGTTCAAGGCAAGCTTTTATGTATTTATGAAGCAGCCAAAAACAAGGCAAGAGGTTAGAAGGAAGCTGGATGCGTTACTTAAAGCAGCAAATATGCAAAACAGTATTTTTATTTGAGTTTTTCAGCCCAGATTGAAGATTAACAATGAGGCAGCAACAGAATCCCTGAAAATACCACTAAAAAAAAACCCTTTTGGTCCAGCTAAAGGTTTTAAAACCCCAAAAGTTCTCTGTTTATTTCTTTTTTTCTATCTTGTAAGTTGAATTTGGGAGATTTTTTTTGTCCATATACAAATGTATTTGTGCATGGATGTAACAAATACATAAATGCATGGCCCATCTGTGCTGCAGATTTCCAAATGCACAGGGACAGACATCCCTCACCTGTACATGCTCAACAAAATCCCTCTTTTTAACTGCAAAATGTTGCTAAGCATTTGTTCATGTTTTATGGAACACACCAAGTTGTCTTGCACTTTTTTCTATTCCCAGTTCTCCTCACTTATATTTATTTAATGTTCTGCTCTCCACTTGTGGCTGGGTTTCTTCCACTGAAAATCATATTCAGCAAAACCTGCTTTTCTTGAAGCTTTGTCATTATTTCCTGTATTTTGAGATCATTAATCAACTTCTGCACTTTGATATTGACTTTTAGACCTCAAGTTTTAACCTGTCATTCCCCTGCCTTATAGTGGTGATAAGATGTGGTTTTATGGGTTTTTTTTGTTTGTTTGTTTTTGTTACGTTGTCATGGAAAACCTTTTTACTGAGACTTAAGGAGGGGAAGAATTTGGTATTACTGGCTTGAATAAATTATAAATTCCTGGTTTTGTTTTAATTTACTATAGTTTTACTGCCTGAACCAGCTTTTGGAATAAATATATATTACACACACAAGTAATTATATTATCATTTAATGCACGTGACTACTAAGCAAGATCCACTCCCAACGAGCCCAAGTGTAATTTCTCTTGTTTATTTCCTTCTGAAAAATATCAAATTACCAAAAAGACCATCTGTATTAATCCCAGGGTTTTATTATTTACTTATGCTTTCGTTACAGGGAGAGAGGTTTCAGGACCACTTCAGGAAAAATTACATTTCATAAATTATTTCTCTGAATAAGGACTTTTAGTCTGAGTTTGAGACAGGGCTTAACCTTAAGGGTATAAGCTCAGTTTTGATTCATTCAGTAGCACATCTGTGAGAGGAATATTGGAGCAGCTTTAAAACATTTAAGTGTTCCAGGGCAGAGGTGTTTATTAGGGATTTCATAGGCCATCCTTCAAACCAGACCTTCACCAAATTCCCCAAGCTGACAGAAATAATAAAGTTCCAGGGATTCTCACTGAAACACTTTAATATCTAAAGATGAGCCTACCTCTCCTTTCTAAGATCATTTCAGTAAATGAGTATTGAGTTATACAACCTAATGAGGGAAATTAATTTCCTAAAATTACCTTCCGTGAGTAAAAACAGGCATAAGGAATATAATCAGATAATTTTTTTTTTCTTTTTTTTTAGGGGAAGAGAACCCCAGTGAACGGAACAAACTGGGATGTCTCGGATGGAAAAGCACTTCATTTTCCTTCCAAAACAATTTTACATAATAACTCTATTTTTATCCTCCCACTGACTTCTATCCAATCTCTCTTCACTTCAAAAAGATCTGATGATTGCACAGATAAAGCTTTTTAGTTTCTTTGGTATCAATTCCATACAACCAACAATAAATCTAAATATTATCCACTTATGATTTCTTCCAGAGTCTTTGAATTTCCTCAGAAATTTTCTTCAGGTAGGAACTTTCCATATCAATAACTCAAGTGGGATGGATTTTTCTCCTTCTGTATTATTAACAGCTCTTCCAGAAGTGCAGTTTTCTGGTTTTATTTTAGGAGGCATCTCCAAATCCAGGCTTTAGCATGAATATTAATAGCCAGAATATGACCCCGTGGCATTTATTCTCTGACACGTCTGTAGGATAAACACTTTGCTGTAGGAAATCCAGGAAGGTCCCAAGGATTTCTCCCTGGTGTATAAGCAAAGGGAGATAATGCATTTTATCTGCAGGAGTTGCAGCATCTCAGTGGCTGTGGATGTATTTTCATAAAAGAAAAGTAAATAAATTAATGAAAGAGTTGCAATGATTTTCCCAAATGCACAAAGCCCCACGTCTTCTCACATCTTTGACATTATTGCTGGGTATGGAATTACAGAATTATTTAGGTTGGAAAAGTCCTCCAGGATCATCGAGTCCAACCTGTGACTGATCCCAGAGCAGTGAGAGCCTCATCCAGGCATTCCTTGGACACCTCCAGGGATGGAGACACCCCCTCCCAATGCCTGACCACCCTTTCCATGAATAAATCCTTCCTGGTCTGCAGCCTGAACCTCTCCTGGCACAGCTTGGGACCATCTTCTCTTGCCAATACTGAGTTGTTTTGCTGAAAGGTGGGAAAGCTCCATTTGGATTTTCCTTTTGAGGAGTTTCCCACCCCTCTGACCTGGAACGTGCCAGAGCTCCTTACCCAAGGTCATTTCTTCTCCTCAGACCTGTGATTAAAGGTTCTGTGATGTCACCTCAGTCCCCCAGAGCTGCTGGCCTGTGCTCAACCACTGCAGGTGCTCTGGCTGGGCTCCAGGAGAGGTTGATTTCCATCTGAAACTTCCAGGTTTAACTCTCCTACTAAAAGAGCCCTGATCCAGGCTGAAAGCTCTCCCAGAGTGTCAATATTCTCCACATTCCCCACGTTTTGGCTCCAGGCTCAGTCTCAGGGCTGGGTGCTCACCCTCAGTGGCTGGAGAGCTGCAATTGCCAAAGATTTGCTTTGGAGAATCCTCAGGAACCTCCTGTTCCATGGGATGCAACTTGGGAAGATGTTATGTGGGAAAAGGGGACAAGATTTTATAATCAGCTGAACAAAACTACAGGATTGATGGTGACTGTCAAGCTAATTATGGAATGAATCATGTCTGGCTCTGCAGTTATTAGTCAAAGTAATTCATTATTTGCTTAAAATAACATTAAAATTTAACCAATAAAACCATTTATTGATAGCTGGTCTGACTTTTTTCTTTTCCTTTCCCTTGTCTAAATGTCATCCTGGTTAAGAAAACGTAAAAGAAAAAGTCATTAAATCATCTTAGTCATAAAACATCCATCTTTCATCATTTAAATAAATAGAAAAGTGAGACATTATCTGGCAGAGATTTGGGCTTATCAGTTATGCCATGAAATATTAGAGGCTTTGTGCAAGGGACTCACAATTAAATAAAACACTATTTTGACTAAAATATTGGCATTATTTAAAGGTAAAGAACATAAATGAGGGTAAATAAATATCTGGAAATGTGAACTCTCCTCATGTTTTTTCCATTTCCATACCTCAGCCTTCTCCCTATCCCAGGAACGATTTCTATCCAGACAAAAGTTCCTTGATTTTTTTTCCTGCTGAACTGCCTTTGTTTTTTGGTCATTTCTGCCTTTCCTGAAGAACTGAGCAGGATTCCAGAGCACCTGGCGTGGGATACAGGAGGGCGACTCCATCTGCACACCCGATCCCCCAAATTTTGCACCTGTCGCTGTGTCCCACCTTGGCTTCTCCTCAGCAAATCTGCCAGGACTCCTGGACAAAACATCTGGATCTGGAGTAGGGTGGAGAAAATAACAGAAGGGGAAACCAGAAAAAACAATGGGAAAGGCAATCAGAAAGTTTGGCATTCCTTCCAACCTGGATCCGTCGGGATTTGTGGCGCGGTACTGATTATGGCGGTGTCGGGAAGAGGGATGGATTTTTTTTTTCTCCGAAGTTGAATTGGGAAAATAAACAAGAAGAGAAGGAAAAGGAGGAAAAAAAAACCCAGGCAGATGCATGGTAGCCCAAAAGATTCCAGCTGCAGGGCTGGAACTCGGTGAGGTTGGATGGATTTTGGCTCGGTTTTCACTCGTGCGCCCGACGCCTTTGCTCAGGAACGAGCAGAGCTCTTCGATTGCTCCTCAGAAAATAAATAAGCTCTGCCTCCAAACGAGTTAAATGGCTCGAGAACTGAGCTCCTCAGATTTTATTAGGGATTGAACAGCTCCAGGTGTTCCTAAGCCAAAATCAATGGGAAGATTAGCTGCAGGAGTCTGCCGAGAGATTACGGACAAGGCGGGCATCAAACGGGGGCTGATGGATCCAGAGCCTGAGCACTCTCCCTTGGGATGGGAATAAACTGCACAGGGGCTGATTCCAACCTTCCACCCAGCTGGAATTCCACACTGAGCACCAGCAATCACCCACAGCACAGGGCTGGAAAGGGATGAGCTTTAAGGTCTCTTTGAACCCAAATTTTTCCATGATTCTGTGGGAGAAACTCATTAATCCAAAGCTTTTGCATTGGAGATCCCTTTGTCACACTCCGGGTCATTTAAACCTGATAAATTCCCTAAGAACTTCATAAAATCTTGTCATAAATCCCAGAATGGTTTGGGTTTGAAGGAACTTCAAGCCCACTCAGTTCCTGCCATAGGACCTTGCACAGACCAGGTTGCTCCAAGCCCCATCCAGGCAGGCCTGGAACATTTTCAGCAATGTTTCCAAAAATATAATTCCCTGACAAAATCCATTGAGGAATACCTTTGCCAAGGCTGCGTTTTCACTCTTGCTGTAGCTTTGGGCATGAGCAAACCTGCAGCCTCTGCACCTCTGTCTCCCTAAGGGGATTTTTGTGCAGCTCCACTGAAATACTTGTACAATTCCCACGTGAAATATTCCCACGGATGGGAGAAGTTACAGCCTGCCATTCCATTTGATTTAATATTGATATTTTTTCCTTCACTTGCATGTCAGTCAATGCCCCACATTAGGATGCAAAACTCCCTGAGCATTTTTAGCTATGTAACAGCTTTTTGATGTATTTTTCAGCATTTTACAAGTCTCGTATTTTCAGACGGAATTGAATTTTTGCCTGTTTTTAATGATCTCATTAATGGCTTGTCAGGTATCTGTGTTTCCACCAGCAGTTTTACACCTCTCCAGTCCCATCATCCCAGACATTTCCTGTTGATATTGTTTTGTGAAGGCTAATGAGGCTTCACCTCGGAGCAGGAACGATTCCACACAAACTGAGAAGAGCTTGATCTGACAGGTCTGGATGCAGCAGGAAGATGCTGAAAATAATTATTTGCAAATGTGTCTGAAATTGTGAAAGGAGTTAAAGCTTCTGTGCTGGCTTTTCCCTCTCTTTCAGGGTCACCTCTGCTGTATCACCACTGTCCTGGACCTCTGCCTCGCCAGCAGAGATTAAATTCAAATATTCATAGAGCAACAATTAAACTTGAGGAATTAAAAGCATCAATTTAAAGCCAGATCCACTGAAAGAGCCACGTGAAAATGAATCTTTAAGACTTAATATAAATTTTGACTTAATATAAAGGGAAAAGTGTCAGTCTGTTCTGTTATTTCTCCTCATAAATAGGCACATTTAAAATAAAATATAAGAAATTCATTAATCATTTCTTTATACTCATAAAGCATTTCTCTGCTTGCTAAATGTAACAGAACTGCACCTTTGTTTTATCCTTGCCAGGAGCTACTTCACACAAGGAATTTCTAAGATTATTTCAAAAAATACTTTGCATTAGATAAAAGGAAATAAATACAGAAGCCAAACTTCTTGCTGTGGGTAAAATTAGTTTGTGCTTATAGTAACCATTAACATTATTGTAAAATTCTAGGTAGAGTTAAGATTTCAAATTAAATTCCAGAGATGGCACAGCCAGACCAATGTAAGGCACCTGGATGAGCATCCTTGCATTATCCCTAGGTTATTTCACCAACATCCTTGTGTTCACTCTAGGATCAGACTATAATTGAATCATGATTCAAAGATACAAAAATTGAAAAAACCCTCAAACTTCTTCTTACACTGATGGACTCCATGTGCACAAAAAAATAATGGCATTTTGGAGCTGCCTCATCTGTGGGTACTCACAGCATCCCAGCTTTTCTCAGACATCTGGGATGTGGAATTTTGTGACAAGAATCCTCCACTGCAGGGGATGTAAAAGTGACGCATCTCCACAGTAATATTCCAAGAAAGGATTTCTGTTCTCCCTCCAAGGGTCTGAGAACTCCCCAAATTAACTCCACAAAGCAATGTGCCCCATCGGGGCTCTGCTTTGTGTTCAGGATTTAAAACAACGTCCGAAGGTTTTGTTTGATGGAGTCACACTTCCAAAGGGAGCAGCTCTGCTCTGTGTCTCACTCGTTCCTGTTTTCCCCAGGACTCCCACAGACATCAAAGGCAAGGTGGCTTTGTTCAGAAGGGAGGTGTTTTCACGGGGTTAAAGAGTGATAACAAACTGCTCTGTGTGCTGATGCTCTCCAAAGATTTCAACCACTCTGAAGATAACAAACACTTAAAAAGGAAGGAATAACAAGATGGAAAAGGAACATTCAGCATCGACTTCTCTGAAACATTATGGTGGCCATAATCCATAGATCCATATGGAAGTTCAAGCATTCCCATCCTAAAGAATCTCATATCTAAGGTGGAGGAGAACATTTCACAGGGTGGAAGGACCAGGTTTCTACCATCTACAAGCATGAAATGATATCAATGTCCTGCCTAAGACCAGCTCAGCCTTCCCTGGTCACCCCGACTCCGGGTGAGGCTGAGTTCCCAAGGGCTGAGGAGGTGCCTTGGTAGGGGTGACCTTCTCCAGAGCTCTGGAACTGCACTGCTCATGCAGAGCCAGCTCTGGGAGCACGGTGTGACACTGCTCCACCACTGTCACTCATGCCTGAAGTTTTATCTTTCCTGTATTCCAGGCTCTGTGCTGCCCAGGGTGCAGCTCTGAGCTCACAGCCAGTGTCACTCAGCTNTCCATCCCTTCCCAAGGCATCATCCCTGTCCCATCCCTGTCCCTTCCCCATCCCTGTCCCTGTCCCATCCCTGTCCCTGCCCCATCCCTGGCCCTGCCCCATCCCTGTCCCTGCCCCATCCCTGTCCCTGCCTGGGGGTTCTCCTCTCCTCTCCAAGGCCCTCACTCTGCTGCAGTGCCCCACTTTCCTCTTCTGCCTGGCTGAAGTTTAAGCAAAAAATCCCACCCAGCCAAAACCCCCGAGTGCCTCAACAACAAACCCACGAACAAAGAAGCCAGTGACTACTTTTTAACACTGGATTGAATGTTCTTAAGCAGTTCTGAAAATAAATAAGGCTCAAATCCTGTAATTCATTCTTCTGTATCTGAGGCAATACAATGTGCATTTTTTGTAGGTTGGCTTTTTGCTTCCAATAGCTTTGTAATAGTCTTATCCAAAAGATGAACTGAAAATGATTTTTCATTTCTTCATGGGTTTTTTTGGCATAAGGTTCTTTTCTCTCTTGGAAACAAAGATTTAAAGAACAGAGATTTTGTTTTAAGATCTACAGCAAATAGGCCTTAGGTTTGATTATTTACATTTGAATATTAGAAGACTTTAAATAATCTGCCTGTGAAAGACAAATAAATTAGGTCTTCAGAACTGAGAGAACAGAGTTTTAATCGTGTTTTCTGAGAGAAAAAGGATAAACTCCAAAATGTAGGTTATTACTTCTCTCTGAAATATTGCAGTTGCAGAGTGAGAAGACAGAATGATCTGAAAACTGTTTGGGCATTTGAAGAAAAAGTTAAAAATATTCAAAGCACCAGAGAAACTAAAGGTTTGTAATAAACACAGTATGCTCTGGGGAAGAAAGGATGATATAATTGTTGGGATGAGTCCCACAATTATAGGACATGGCCATAGCAGTCAATAGAGGGAGTAAAACCAGTTGAAGACAGATTATTTGGATTATAATGGTTTCATATACAGATAGTCCTAAACTAGTAAGAAACTGTAGACCAAAAACCAGTTCATCCTTTGAATTCAAAATTCAATCCTGACTATTCAAGCAGCTGGTTTAACTCAGTGGTTGTGGATATTGCTCCACCTTGGCTCTAATTCCCACATCCCACATGGAGAACTTCCCCAGTTTTAGTGGCTTTGCGTCAGCGTAGGACTAAAATCCACCCACAGAACCACGCACTGGGAGCAGTTCCAATCACAGGACATCTGGATCATCCCTGCAAAACAACATTTCCCGCTGCCTTAGCGCTGACCAGCTCCACAGAGGTGCTGTTGGGGATGTCAGTGCTCCAGGATTCACTTCTGCCCTCCCCTCTCACTCCTGTGCTTCGTCAGCCTGGTTAGGATTTAACGGCAGCTCTTACTGCAGCACCAGAGAACCCAATTATGCAAAATGAAGCTCTTGATAACTGGGCCATTCCTCCACGGGAAGCCTCGCTTTTATAGACCTGGAAATGGAGATGTAGGAATGGTAAAGTCTTATTTACAGGGCAGAGCCCTCCCTGGGCAGTTAGAGCAGCACAGTCCTCCGAGAGTAGCTGCAAACTGATTATACCAACAGTTTTCCAAGGATTTATTAATTATTTCAAACAGGGAGTCCAATATTCTGTCAAAATAGCTTTTTGCTGTTGCATTGGGATGTCTTAAAGCTTTAAAAATCATTTTTTTTTCTCTTGAAATAACTGACAAAACGATTTTTGGATAGAGCAGCCTGAGATAGCCAAGATTTCAGTGCACTCAAGAGCTCAAAATTAGTTATCTGCTATCCCAGCCTACTTAACAAAACCTCCCTGAGTTTGTTAATAAGGAAAGGTTTCAGGACAAAAATCCAAACACTTGTAATAGTCTCAGTCATGACCAGAAAAGGAGATGTAAAAACTTGACAAATCCTACCTCAGAGGAATCCATCATGTTCCAGGAGAAACAATACCCAGCGATCAGAAAAGTTGTTTGACATTATTCCGTGAAGAAAAGGACATTTGTAAAGGGATTCATGGGAATTAGAACCAAAATCTGAAAAATAAATAGGATTTGATGATGAAACTCCCACACAGAAGTTACAAAATGCTCCCCCAGTTTAAATCTGTTAGAATGCATTATGTAAGGACATACAAAATCACCTATAATCTGTATAAATACAGTGCCTGCAGCTTTGTTCATGGAGTAGGGACACAAAGAATTACATCTCTTCCTAGGGAAGTTCCCCAGCCAGGAATTTGCCTCCAAAACTGAAGACAAAATACATGACAGGAGTACCAAAAGCAAGGAAATAAAGGCCAGAAGGATAATGAAGTGCTCAGAGTGCATCAGCACCCTGGATCCTCTTTTCCATGTAAATATTGTCGCAAAAACAGGTTTAAAGATTTTTGGGAGAAGTGAAAAAAGTAGATTTGCACATGAGCAAAGAAGACTGATTTCATGACTGAGTATTTTTTGGCTGCACATGGGAGTTGTTGTCCCAGTGTGATCCTGGCAGGAGTCAGACCTGGAAGAATAAATGACAAAAATAAGATTTCAGGGATGTACAGGCTGTTAATAGCCCTAGAAACAAATCAACCTATAGCTGAAACAATTTCAAATACAAAACCTGGCTGAGAAATTCATAGGACTGGATTCCATCCTCCATAAAATGGACTGGGAAAGGCATTATCAGCTGGTTTTTCAGCGGGTAAGATAGCCCTTATCACAAAAGATGTGATATGGACAAGACTTATGTGCAGAAGCAGATATCAGAAACCTACCATGGAAACAGCAAGCGAGGCCTGAATATCAGGAAAGTTTTGATTAATGTCTCTCTTTCCTGTTCTCCCACCTTTGCATTCAATTTCTGCATTAAAACATTTTGATTTCTGCCACTCGCCAGCGCAGGCGCCGTGCCGAGCTTCACCTCGCAGGGAATCTCCGCCCTCCGAACGTGTCCCAACATCCCTTTAATGCATTTCCACTTGCCCTGAAAACGCCCAGAATCCTTCCATTGATTCTGAGAGCGCCTGGATCAGCCCCGTGGGACTGGGAGATGAATGTGTTACACGTCCCGGAGTGAATCCTTAAAAAGAGGCTGCAGGAAGATGAATTTTTTTCCATCACCTTTGCAGCCATTGTTTCCACAGCGCCAGTAAAGAATGGGAGGGAGAAGGGATTACAACTCCAGACAAAAAAAAAATAAAAATCTTAAAAAACAAAAGAAAGTGCTGCACTTTTCTTCATGGCACGGATATTTCTTCCACTCAAGGAAGTGTGGGCAGATCAGGGAGCCGGTGGTTGTCCCATCCCTGGAATTGTCCAAGGTCAGGTTGGAGCAACCTGGTCTATGGAAGTTGTCCCTGCCCACGGCAGGGGTGGAACTGGATGGATGTTCATGTCCCTTCCAACCCAAAGCAGACTGGAATTCAATTTTTTTAAGGCTTTTTCATCAAGGATTTGCTGCTGATCCAGCCAGGCAGCACAAGGTGACTCAGAGCTGGCAGGTCACAAGGAAGTAGCAGAGCACAAATTGCAAGCGCTTATTTCAAATTAGTTCTGCTCAATATAAGGACTTAAAAATTCACCCAAGACAACACTCAGATAATTTCAAATGATGGGGGGTATCTGAGAAAACTGGTCTCTGCTGGTGGATGTTCTCTGAAATCACACACTCATCCAATGACTTATGAATTATTGATTCAGCCGTGCCCTTAACCTGAAAAGTGAGAATTATTGATTTAGCTTCATATATCACATCATGGAATCCAAATAAAGGGAAAAAATACCATGAGAAAATAGCAGGGAAACAGCCCCTCAGCCTGTTTGTCTGTCCTGTAACAGAGAAAGTGAAGAGTTTGCAACAGCAAATTTAGGGAGTGATTCTGGCTTCAGTGGCATCTGCAAAACACCATAAAGAGGATTTTTCTTTAGGCTTTGAATAGCAGAAGAATACTTTTGATTTAGATTGAAAATAGAAATATTTGACTCTGATTTCAAACAGAAGCACTGTTTTTAAACCTAAATTTCAACATGCTAGGAGAACAATGAAGTGTGTTTGTCACTGCATTAACAGGCACAGCCTGGGGAAGAGCACTCAAACTTTAAAGGGTATTTTCTCGGAAGAGCTGCAAATGTTTGTTTGTTTTTAGCACTGACTTCCACAGAGAACAGCAGAAAAGGAAGGGAAGAAACAACAATAACATAACATAAGTTAGAGTCATAACCAGGAATAAATATCAATTCTGTCTCATTAACACGTAATTACAAAGAAAACACCACGGAGTGGTGGACACCACCTTTGTAAGGAGGTGCAGAATGAGCATTAAGCCCTTGGAATACAACAGCCAGAAGTTTCCCATGGGCTTCCTGGTCCATGAATCCTTCCCTGTTCATCCCTTTCCATCTTTTTCATCTCCTCCTTGGGCTCAGTGCCAACGGGCAGCTCACGAGGCTCTGAAGTCGTGTCATTAAAAAAACGGATTAAAAGGACAAAATTCAGCGTCAGTGTGCTCCGAACACCTTCAGACCACAACGGTTTCCAAACAAATTCTGGCTTAGAAGCTGTATTCCCATGTCCCACAAAGGAAAATACTCACTTTTGGTTATGTGACTTCTTCCCACTCCAGTGAGAATCACAAAATCTGTCAGAAACACTTGGACTTTTTTGTTTTTCACTGCTTCATGCAGCAAAATTTGGGAATCACCACTCCAAAACTGTTCCCATCTCCAGCTGTTGGAAAATACAGGAAACAGGTAATAAGGAAAAGCATTATTCAATGTTTTGTTTTTCTCAAGTAGTTTCATTGTGCTGTAAATTAATACCTTTATTAATTCAAATAAAGCCTCAAAGTGCTGAAGGGAGGAGTCAGCTTTGACTAATTTGCTAAATTCCTCTTAAATTTAGTGTTTATTAAAAGCTAGCTCATAACCTAAAATATAATAGAGGGCTTAAAAATGAACCTTTGGGGGTGTGTGGGGATGTCACATCTATGATCTATGGCATGGAACATCTCTTCTTACAGGGAATTTCTATGAGTGATGGGTGAAGAATTGAGTATTTTATTCTCTGTCCCCTTCCCCGCTCTGGAGTAAAATCCATCCTGCAAGGGCCAAAAAAA
>VYXD01014195.1:31436-62710 GCA_013397195.1 Hylia prasina
AAAAAAAAAAAAAAAAGAAAGAAAAAAATCAATATATATATATATTTCTTCTTTCAAATCACAGTTGGCAAATTAGATCCACATTTCTTTGGGAGCAACTGCTTTAGCACAAATCACCTCTATCAAATGAGATTTCAAATATCTCGTGTTTCCAAGGTTTTCATGGCTGCTCATATAATACAGTTACTCCATAGGAAGAGTTATCCTCTGCCCTAGATTTGTTGACATAATCTTAGCATCATATTTCACATTTTGGGAGATATTTTGGCTACGTGTCCTTAGCTGCTGCACTTTGGGGACTCCTGAGGCTGGATTTGCTGTGGAAACACCATTGACTGATGGCCAAGCTTCCAAAAGGGAGGCACAAAGATAATTCCATTTTCCACAGCTGATGGACAGCGGGATAGGAGGAATTTTAACTGATCTCACTGTGGAGGAGGGCACGCCAGGAAAGAACTGGAAAAATGCTGATTGTTTCACCTGCAGAGTGAAAATTGCCTCACAGGGAACATTTGGTGCTGCCCTGCTTGCCGGGGACACTTGGGACGTGTCAGGGTGACAGAGCAGGGAGGCAGCACAGAAGAGCAGCCAAAACCCCACTGAGGTCACTGACAATGGGATCACACAGGAGGGGATGAATGATTTAATATCAGGTATTATCTGGAACGTGTTGTCCTGTGGTGTGACATCATTTTCAGCAGGGCTGGGGACACACAGCGTTTTATGGGGTCACACCTCAAACACGCTTCTCTTTCTGTGGCCAAGTGGGCAGGAAGGCACCACCCAGGATAATCAAACCTCAAAATGCTTTTGATCAATGATAAAACTTGATAATTGATCTTTGAGAGCCCCACCTGCAGAGCTGCCTCCAGGCTCAGGGGTCCCCAGCACAGAGAGGACCAGGAGCTGCTGGAGAGATCCAGAGGAGGCACCAGGATGAGCAGAGGGATGGAGGGAGGAGAGGCTGGAGAGCTGGGATTGTTCACCTGGAGAGGAGAAGCTTTGGGGTGAGCTCAGGGTGCCCTGGAGGAGCTGCAGGGAAGGTGGAGAGAGACAATTTCCATGGGATGGAGGGACAGGACACAGGGAATGGCTTCAAAGTGGCAGAGAGCAGGGTCAGGTGGGACATTGGGAAGGAATTCCTGGCTGGGAGGGTGGTGAAGGGCTGGGATGGAATTCCCAGAGCAGCTGTGGCTGCCCCTGGATCCCTGGAAGTGCCCAAGGCCAGGCTGGACAGGGTTTGGAGCAGCCTGGGACAGTGGAAGGTGTCCCTGCCATGGTAGGGGTGGAATGAGATGAGCTTTAAGGTCCTTTCCAACCCAAACCATTGTGGGATTCTATGAAGGAAAACAGGAACTTTGCAGTTTCAGTCCCACTCCAGCGTTTGTGGATCCCTCTGGGCTCTGTCACAGTCGCTCACATCCAGTTTTTCCCTCAAAGAATATCCATGTGCCAGCTGAACCTTCCAGAATCTTGTGCTGTTGGGATAAAGCAGCAGGAGAGGCAGTGAAATTTCAAATTTTAATATTTTACCATTTATTTTCTTTTTGTGAAGAAATGAAATTTCAAAGCATTGCAAATTAAAGGAATTTTGTCTGCAAAAAGACAGCAGGATTCGATTTTTTTTTCCTCCAGATAGTCAGAAATATAAAATAAAGCTTTTTTCTCCTAAAACAGGAATTATCACTGAGTAGAAATAAACACATTTTACAATTTTTGATGTACTAGTGTTTAAGTTTCTGAATCAAAACATTGCTGTGTGGAGTTGTGCCTTCCTTCACCTCCTTTTAAATCTCTTCGTCTCTGTAGCACAAATTCCTTTCTTTTCTCTCTTACAGGTGGAACAGGGGCTGATAGCAAAAAATTAATCTATTCAACAGCAGCAGAATTTGTCAAAGCTTGATCTATGGCTCACTTTGCCTCTAAAAAACAGCTTTTCATAGAAAGTTGATGTGTTTTTTTCATTACTGAGGCAGCTCTCCATTTAATATCAGCGTTCCAGCGTGCGCTATTGATCCGTGTATTGGAACAATTCTTACAGTTCAGGCTGGCCCGTGGATTTAATAAACATTTACTGGCATTTTCTCCAAGGTCAAGGCCATGCACGTGCACGAATAAAGCCAGTGAAACATGAGAGGCAGGTTCTGTATGCTTCTATGTTATGTAAAACTGAGAAATACTTAAACCCCCCAAAAAATATGGATTTAGAGAGCAAATGGATTCATTTAAACCACATTCTGTTTGGGATGTGTCTATGCAATGAGTCTGAACTTAAATCCAGACGTAGGATTTGAAGACCAAATAAATCTGACATACCTTTTTGACTTTCAGCCTGGCTCCTCTGGGTCCATCCCCACTGCTGAGAGGAGAATCTCCCCAGCTGGAGAGAATTCCACGCCCAGTGCAAGATTGAAGGGTCTCAGTTTTGAACAAATTGACACCAAATATGACGGGAGCTCCTGGAACCAAAGCTCCTCCCTCAAGGACAGGGAATCACAAAATCACAGAAGGTTTTGGGCTGGAAGGGACCTTACAATCATCCCATTCCACCTTCTGCCATGGACAGGGACAATTTCCACTGTCCCAGGCTGCTCCAAGCCCTGTCCAGCCTGGCCTTGGGCACTGCCAGGGATCCAGGGGCAGCCACAGCTTCTCTGGGAACTCCATCCCAGCCCCTCCCCACCTTCACAGGGAGGAATTCCCTCCCAATATCCCATCTAAACCTCCCCTCCTACATCTTAAGGCCATTCCACCTTGTCCCATCACCCTTTGGAGCACCTCCTGTGTCCTCTCCTGTGAGCACTGGATGTTCCTGGGCTCGTTTCTGGTGATCTCATTCCCTGCTGAGCATTCCAGTCCTTTCCCAGGCTCTGCAGTCAGTCCATAAATCTGGTCTGGTTTTATTGACAGGACCTGCAAAGCAGGAGCACAGAGACTGTTCAAAGCCACCTTCCACCCACCCCATCCTGAATATGGAATGATTTTTATAGGGGAAAAAAAATCCTCAGGATTTCACGGAGCGGCCTGGCAGCGGTTTCTTGTTCTTGTAAACAATTTTTGAGGCGTTGTGAAGAGCTGCAAATGGCTCTGCTGTGAATCGATGCCTCTCAGGTATAAAAGGATGCATTGTCACAGGATAATATCTCTGCTTTTCCCCTGGTTTGTTTTGTTTTTTGTTTTTTTTTCCAATACTGTCAAAACAAACGCTCGGCTTGAAAATAATTCTGGCAATATTTTGGATTCCCACTCGCACGACAAATAGGAGCAAGTCAAAATGAGAGGGATTTGTCAAGGCAGAACCAACTCCAGAGCTAAACACGAGCCACATCCACCCCAGGGCTTTGTGTGCTGGGGAATCAGCTCCTGAGCAGGGAAAAACTGCCCACGTGGGACATTCCAGGTGCCACACTGGACGTGAACATTCAGCTTGGACGTGATGACAGAATCCCTGCTAAGTGAGAGGACGTTTTGTGGTGTTTACAGAACTTAAGAGGGATCAATATCCCAAAGTTTTGCTACAGGACTGCGTTTCCTGTAATGATTCAAAGTCCCTCTCACCCATTTCCCAGGCAGTCTTGAGCCCGTTGTCCCTTTGGCACGGCTCTTCCAGAATTTACAGGCTCTGCTTCTTCCACTGCCTTTTTTCCCCAAGATTTATGCTTAATTTGGGTCTATCAGTTTTCCTTGTAACTCCTTCCAAGAGGGAACAGATTATTTAAAAAGCAAAGTGCAATCCAAGAGTTCAGGCTGCTGCATTGAATGACATTTCCCATAAGGGAAGTTGGTGGCCTTTTCATGATTAATAAATTAATTGGGAAAACAAACAAACACAAAAGTCAAGGAAAATGGATGCAAGTCTCAGAATTTAGGAGATTTAACCATGAGGGATAACAAGGAATCAAAGCAGGAACCACAAAAATGTAGAAAAATAGGAATTATATTGCTGTAAGGAGCCTAAGATATTAAAATATTTTTTTAAGTCTCCTTCGGTGCAAAAGCAACTTAAAGAAAATGTTTAACCAAATTCATCTGCACAGGGTCGTTTTTTAAAATGGTTTTAAAATGTTATTAAAGCAGACAAACCCAGGCACAAAAGAACGTCTGTAATTTTAGCAGATGATTACTAACTGCACTAATTAAGTAGCTTTAATTGACTCAATCCAAGTCAAGAGACAATTCATGTGCATATTGCTGCAAGACTCAGCAATCATCATTTCCACAAAGTAACTTTTAAGTGAGTTATCCTGCAGCTTTTATTGCTCCCAGTCCATGATTTGCAGATCCCCAGGGCCATGGATCACTGCTGAGCACGGGAGGCAGCCAGGAAAAGTTTGCTCGCTGTTCCCACACCTTCCCTGGAAACTTTGGAGGGTCCCAATAATGTGGAAGATAAAGAAAATAAATGGGAACAGAGGGAATATATTTTCTGCTTTATTACTTTATTAAGCTTTCTAAATGTTTGAGCACTTTTAAAATATCAAGCCATACCTTCTTGCTTTCCCCTGAAGAATTCCTATTTTTCTGCTCTTCTTAATTAAAGAGATGGGATATTAAAAATTCATTTAAAGGCATAAAACCAAAACATTTGAAGTTTTGCAACCATTCCTTCTAAAAAAATAATTTCCATACCTTGGAACATGACCTGATCTTATTACAGAAAGTGGGCAGCTAAAAATCATGGAATGGCTTGGGTTGGAAGGGACATGAAGGATCACCCAGTGCCACCCCTGCCATGGCAGGGACACCTCCCACTGTCCCAGGCTGCTCCCAGCCCTGTCCAGCCTGGCCTGGGACACATCCAGGGATCCAGGGGCAGCCACAGCTGCTCTGGGAACTCTATTCCCGGCCTCCCCACCTTCCCAGGAAACAATTCCTGCCCAAAATCCTATCCATCCCTGCCCTGTGGCAGTGGGAAGCCATTCCCACTTGTCCATGAACGACAAAACACCATTAAAAAAATCAATTAACCAATGGCATCCCTGTGTGCCAAAATTTGGATGGCTAAAGGCACAGTCCTGGAACAGGAAGCATCAAGGTCTCCCATTTTCTGTTGTCCCATGATCTAGTGGGAGGTTCCCTGGGATATATCCCAGAGTTTTGCTGGACACTGATGTCATTGGTGAATTGATTTATTGATGAGGTTTTATTGTTCACAGAGTGACAGGACATAGGGAATGGCTTCCCCCTGCCAGAGGGCAGGGTGGGATGGAATTTGGGAAGGAATTATTCCCTGGGAGGGTGAGCAGGGGCTGGCACAGGGTGCCCAGAGCAGCTGTGGCTGCCCCTGGATCCCTGGAATTTTCCCAGGCCAGGTTGGACAGGGCTTGGAGCAGCCTGGGACAGTGGGAGGTGTCCCTGTCATGGCAGGGGTGACACTGGGTGATCCTTCATGTCCCTCCCAACCCAAACCAGTCTGGGATTCTGGGATTGATCCCCACAACACCTTCATTTACATTTGAAGCCTGACGAGAGCAGTTAGTCCCTCCGTGTCCCATGAAATCCCTGCAGGGATTTGCAGCCTGGTGTTTTATTGCTGTTCCTTCCCTCCAACCTGCATGCATTCAGCATTCCTGGCAGCCAGCAGCATAAACCTCTCACTCTTTTATTTGCACTCCCCAGCTCTCTTATTTATCTTTCTTTTTAGAAATTTCAGGCTCAGAAGTTTAACAGAGCATTTTAAAGTCCCCTTCCCAGGTCACCACTGAAAGGACCATATTTTCTCATTTATAGCCAGTGTTTTACAAGGGATCAAAAACCTCCAAATTGGGAAGATAAAGATCTTACCTAAAGATATATAAAAGGCTTTGTACCAAAGGAACAACTTTAAGGCTATTCTAACTCAAACAAATGAAAAATCTGAACTAAAAGTGCAAATATGTAAAAGTAGCTCAGTTATTTCTGGATCTTTGAAGTTTTACTGTGATTGCCTTAGAAATTGTTTAAACGTATTTATTTATGTTTTATAGTCTCCTCTAAAAGATGGAAAAAGTAAACTATAGCTATAATTTGTTCCCACTTACCTTTTAAATGCTTTTCTTTTTCCTAAAGATATCTCAGAAAAATGTTTGTAGCCAGCATTCTGTGGTGGGTTTAATTTATCCTCTTCTAAATAAATAAAATGAGGGAATAAATTCATCTGACATCTACTCGTCCATCCCTGAGGAATGTTCTTCTGCTCAACCCCACAATGTTCTTTCTCCTCAACAACTGTTTCTGTGGGGGTAAACAAAAACATGAAATTAAACTCGCTGTTTTTAACATAAAGTCCTGCATCCCTCTTGGTTTTTTTCTTTAAATATGGTGTTAAAATTTATATGAGACAAGACTGACAGTGTTGTCACCACGTTCTCCTTTTTATTTACTGCTTTTGGGAAGGGAAAATCACAGTTTTAGTCAGCTGGGAGCTTGGCAGGGCAGTTTCTGGTTTGAAAATCAACACATAAATAAGTAAATAAATCACACCCTGTGCAGATCTGAAATCCAGCTGTCGAGGGTGATGCTTTAGTACCACACCTGTGAAGGTTTACAGCCCTTCCCTTTTTTTTAACCTTATTTCTCCCCATTCAGCCCAGGTGAGTGAGCACAGAGCAGCAGGTGATGCTTTTCTCAGCACGAGGAACTGCACAGGAAAGAGAAGAAAAAAAGCCCCAAAACCACAAAACTGAACCCAAACCAGTGAGGGAACAAGAACGTGCAGCAGCTGCAAGGAGGAACAAAGAGGGATGAATAAATACAGGTAACCCCTTGCCAGAGTTTGAGAGTTCTAATGAGAGAGGTTACTGAAAACTGATTTTACTCTTTTAATCATTGAAAATTGATTTTAGTCTCTGTGCTTTTTTTGACTGTGAATTCCAGCCATTTGTTCCCTCAGTCATTTATGGAAGGAAATCATTATATTTGAGGAGGTGGTCAGTGCCTTTGCTTGGCTCTGGAGTGGGATGGCTCTGGCACCTTGGGGATGGTGACAAACCCAAAATCTCGGGCTGCTGCAGAGTTTGAAAGGTGCCAATAGGCTGGAAAAGGCTCTGGGAGCTGAGAGGTAAAAAAATGTGGAATAACACACATGGGAAGGGAAACCCAGCAAAGACACAACACCTGTGGGAGAAAGCATCTCCCTTTGCCTGAAAAATTATGTTATATGGCCCCACCATGCACTTCCCAGCTCTTTCTACCAGATATTCTTGGGGAAATATTAAAACTGCCTCATGCCTGGAAAAAAAATATGATTTAAAATCGGAGAGAGCTGACAGAAGCTCCCTCCCTCCATCCCCAGAGCCTCAGGCTGGGGTTTCAGCCACACATCCAACGCTGGCAGATGGCCCACACACCACTCCCCCCAGACACTTGTTCCCAGCCAGGAATAAAAATTTGCAGAGTTCCAAAGAAATCACATTCCCCCTTCCCTGAGCACAGCCCAGAGCACCTGAGCTGAGGGCTGGACACCCCTCCTTCAGCAGAAGCTGCCCAGGAGTCCCCCTGGCTCAAGAGCAGGAATGATGTCAATAAATTGGGCTGCCCAGCATGAACAGTATCAATAAATTGGGTTGCTCAGCACGGCCCTGTGGCAGCTCACACGCTGCTGGGGTCAATAACAAAGATTTCCTCTAATAGGGCTGGGACAGGGCAGGAGCACAGAGCCAGAGCAGAGGATTCACATCACAACAGAGCCCTTTGAGCAGCTCCAAAGTAACAAAATGCAGAACTGCTCTGTTTTCCCAAACAGAGGGAGGCAAAAAGGAAAGCGTTAATATTAGTTCAAAGATGTGAAAAACGCTGATTATTGTTATTTTTGGGTTGGGCTTGACTCATTCTCTCAAAGCAGCACCAATTCTCTTTACCATCCACATGCCCACGCACGCCTGTACTCAGAAATCCATATTTACAAACTTTTAGGGTTCTAAAAAGCCCCACAAACCAAAATTATTCCCCTGCCTCTCCAATGAGCAGAGTACAAAGAAGGAATAGGGTTTTGCCGAGGCACAGCAATTCTGGCCCACTGCTCTTTGCTGTTTTTCAGCTGGATGTCACTTCAGATTACCAACTTCTGCCCAAAGTTGCAACACAAGCCCAACAGACCGATTTCTGTCCTTTTTTTTTTCATAATTCTCCATGCACTGACACTGGATAAATGAGACAGGTAATGTTCTAATAGAGTTACAGTGACATAAATCAGAAAAAAATTAATCTTTCTTCTTCACTAGCAATCACATCCCATTCTGAGCTGCAATAAGCCTTTAGGGTAAACACTTGAAGACTGAAGGATGAGTTAAGGGTGTAAAATTTGGCTAAGTAATGAGTAAATAGGTGCATAAACTGAACATAAATGTTTGATGAATGAGCTGAAGTAGGGAAAAACGATGTAGGGGAGCACAGCTTAAAGGGAAATGTCTCCTTGACAGTAACATATTAGATTGTGAAATTAGATTATAATATCAGATTGTCTCTCAAAGGAGGAAAGAAAAACATTATCATTTAGATAACTTAAGATATGGTTGGAGAAAATACCCCAAAAGCTCAGGCATGCAGCAAACATCCCAGGATCTGAGGGGACAATCTGGAAAATAAATGATGGCAGAGTCCTGTCTCTGGTTTCACAGTTTTCCTGCCATGGACACCAAGGGGATGATAGATTTACATTTAAAATATATCATTTACACAATAATCTATATATTCAAATTGTAAAAACAACCCTGTGCAGAGGAGAGGCTCCTCAAGCCCAGCTTATTGAGATTCCAAGTACACCAGACCTGGCTCTCCTCACAGGAACAAGAATATTTTGGGGCCAATTTGCATTTCATAGCCAGGGGCATCATTTGCAGGTGACTGAACAATCAATTAGAACAGCTCAAGTAGGTTTTTCTGTACAGTTTGTTGTTTGTTTTTGGGTTTTTTTTTTTCATAAAACCGGGTCATTGCTGCTCATTCACATGGTTTGGGGCATTTTGGACATTAACAACAGCAAGTTCTCCTCAAGATTCCTGGTGCTGACGTATGGATTTACATTTTATTTTCCCCAAGCTGGTGGGGGACTGAACCCCCTCCTTCCACCAGCCCCTGACATTGATCATCCTCAGCAGGGTTATGGATCTGTGCTGCTGCAACTGTTCTGATCTTCACTAATTAAAATTTATAAACTCACTGCAGACCAGAAAGCCATCACAAAAAGCACCAGTGGTGACTCCACAGCCTCGACTTTGGATAAAATAAAACCCAAGACTTTGAAGGTGGGGAACAAAGTGGAGTGGTTTGTCCAGAAAGAACAGGGATGCTCCAGTCCTGGAAATACTCAAGGCCAGGTTGGACAGGGCTTGGAGCAGCCTGGGACAGTGGAATGGGATGGGCTTTGATATTCCCTTCCAACCCAAACCACTCCAGGATTCTGAGGCAGTGAACAGAATGGATTTGGAAGTCGGAATGGATTTTGGGATAACCCCGTTCACCTTGCACTGGTTCAAGAGCAATCAGCTCTCGGTCCACATGTTTTTATAAAATTCTTTACAGTTTCTCTCAGTTTTCTGTTTTGATCAAGTCCAGCTTCATTCCGGGAACATTGTCAGCCTTCAGAATTTTGTAATGCAGCCACTCTGCCTTATTGATTTGAATTTAATAATTAAAGCACTGTCCTTGCGTTTACAAAATATAAACTTTTAAAGCCTCATTATTTAGTTATGCCATCTATTGCTCTGGTAAAGCAATCAAGACAATCGTTGGCCACTCATATCTGTAAGGACATGTCAAAAACCACTCCTTTTATAGTTCATGAGGGAAAAAAAGCTGGAACTGAGAACATTTTTGCAAATCAAACATCTCAGTTAAAAAATGTCACTCCATATCAACTGATACATTTTATTCTGGACCTGACAAGTTTAAGTAAGATTTGTATGTCTGTTGAGTCATGTTTGAAACCCAAATCAATTTGGAAGCAGCAAAAAATTCAATTGCTGTCCTTTGCAGAATGTCAGAGTATCACCCTTCTGCAACCGTGCTGCCAAAAACAATAAGGGAGAAAAGGTAAAGAAATGGAAATTGCGAATGGTCCATAGACCTTTTTTTTTTTTACATGACAGGATAAGTGAGAATGGCTTCAAACTGAAAGAGAGCAGGGTTAGATGGGATATTTGGACGGAATTGTTCCTGTGAGGGTGGGGAGGGACTGGCACAAGGTGCCCAGACCTGGAAGTGTCCAAGGCTGGGTGGGACAGGGCTTGGAGCACCCTGGAGAGTGGGAGGTGTCTCTGCCCATGGCAGGGAGTGGTTATTTATTCAGATTATGGGGGTTTTTTCCTGCTTAAAATGTATAATCCGTGATTTTTAAAATATGTTTGTGTCCTCACAACGGCCTCATGAACTGCAACTGAGCACACAAGTCTTGGAGGAAAACAGGGCATGAAAAATGGGGGAAAAAAATCCATGAAACTACTTAAAATTTGAGTAAACCTAAATGAGGACTGAAGACCTGAAGGCATTTCACAACCTCTGTTCACCAGAATATGAACGAGCTCACCAGAAACGTGAAACCATTTAAAACAATTTCTGCCAGGGGCTCTGAAAGAGACCTTTAATATCCCTCCCAACCCAAACCACTGCACGATCCCATGATTTGAACTTTCAGATGAACAGAGGGACTATTGGGCATGTTTCTCCACATCCATTGTGTTACCTCTGGAGATTCCAAGTGCTGCTGCTTCCCTGTGTGTCGTGGAGTCCCCTCAGCTGCCCAGCTGAAAGCAAACCTCACCTCTCCACATATTCCATGCACAAAGCAGCATGTGGAGCTCCACAGAGCGAGGACCAGCAGTGCTCTGAGGTGTCCCAGGCAGCTCCAACTCAGCCTTCCCGGGGCTGGAGGAGGGAGGAAGGAGGAAACCTTTGGAGGTGAAGTGGTTATAATTGACTTTCTGTGTGTGCACTTCACCCACACAGTCGATTTGTCATTGAAGGGGATAATTTACTCTCCTCTGCACAGACTTGTGAGCAGCCAAGCAAGAGGCTGGGGCTGTTGCAGGGTGGGCAGTCCTGATGAGAAGGCAGAAAAATCATCGCTGCTGCAAACCCTCCCCTCGCTCCGGGCCCTTCCTTCCAGCTGGGCTCGAAAGGAACTTTCCATCAAAGCCAGGAGAAAACTACACACGATTTGAAGCCTTGATCTGACCTCTTGTTTCCAAAGGGTTGTGGCTTAAACCTCTGGGTCCTTCCAGCTGCCTTTGTTCCCCTCAGAAGTTCCCTCTGAGGTGGCCTCGGTGGCTCCGGCCGCGCTCTGGCGGCAGCTCCCTCCTGCTCTGCTGGGACACCAGCGGCTCCCCGACCTTCCCTTCAAACAAAAAAACACACAAAAGGGAAAGGATGAAACCAACTCAAGCAAGAGGAACGCTCGGAGCAGGCAGAGAGCACCACGGAGCTCCAGCAAAACTCCCTGACTCAAAGCGTTTTTAACCCTCTCCCTGCAGGGGAGGTTTGGTCCTTGCTGAGCCTTGGAATAGATTTCAAATGCTCAGGTGGATAAACCCAGGCAAAATGTGCTGGAACAAAGGGAAAAGCAACCAAAATCCCACATCAGGGCCTGTTAAGGGTGGCTTTGCGAGGTTTGGGTGTCTAAATAAGGAGGGAACTGACCTCGGAAAGGAAAATTTGCTACAAGTGCTGCTGGAAAAAGAAAAGATCAGGAAGAGCATCTTCACATCTGTTCAGCTTTATTGTATTCAGCTGGATGACAAATTTTTGAGCCGTTCTTTAAAAGACAAAGCTTGGGGGAAAAAAAAAAAAAGACAAAATTCAAGGTTCAACTACAGTATTAAAAGTGAGGTAATTTTTGTCATGGGAGCATCTCAGAAAACACAGGAAAAGTAAAAGTGTTATGAATAAAACTTTTAGTAATAACCTTTAAACATAACAAGAGGGTTAGTGAGCCATTGTGGGGATACAGACATTGGAGTGTCTCCTAAAATGAATCCATTTTAAGAGCACAGCCTTCTGGAGATGCTCAGAAATCACATTTTGCATCTTACTCCTCGATAATGTTCAAATCCGAGCATAATAACCCAGCTCCCAGTGCTGTTTCCTCCCTGCTGCTGCCTTTCCATTTTACAGCCCCAGTTAAGCACCGTTCCTTGGAGCCGAATGGAGCTTGATGCCTCCTCTGCAGAGATTATTGTCACAGCAATAATCCACGTTTTTCATTTGCAACATCAGCTGATGAGGGAATATAACCAAAAAAAAAAAAAAATAGCATGTGTGAAGGGGCACTTTAGTTTTCCATCTATTTGTTTGCTTTTAATTTCTCAGACGTTTGTCAGGAGGGAAGATTGCTGAGGGGGAACAGGTTTTTCCTGTAGTGTGGGGAGTTTGAGTGGGGTTAGTTTGAGTTCTGCAATTGTCACCCCATCCTTTGAACCATCACAGCCATAAATTGATGTCTGGAGTCACTCTGCTTAATTTTTACCTTATATGACTGGAATTGGAGGTACTACCAAGTTTGGGTCGAATCCTGCCAGAAGAATAAACATTGGAATCATGAGGAGCTCCAAGGAGGGTGAAAGGTCCTTTTAAACCAACAGGAGTCTTGTTCAGAACTAATATTAGGACTTAAAACTAAATCTTGTCCTTTTAGGGCTTTTATTGAAAAGTAAGAGACCATTCAGAGAGAAAACGAGCCCCAGATCAACCAAATAAATCTACCAGAAAGAGAAGTTACTGGGGTTGTGGAGCGTGCGAATATCCAGGGAAAGTTTTCCGACCTCCTCGAACGCTGACCTTGGAAATTCCACGGAACCATCTGCTCCTGGAATCTGTATCACCTCGGGATCAGGGAATATGAATTTCCTAAGGGCTGGGTTCTTGGGGGGAAGCAGAGCCAGGGAAGCACGACCAACAATTTCCCAGCCTGGAAATCTCTGGAGTTCTCAGCACAGATAGCGAGGGGAGGCTTTATGATGTGCAGGGCAGAGCTGATTGCAAAACTCACTTTAAATGGATGCTAAAACAGGGAGAGACGGAGCTTGGCTGGCACTCAAAATTTAAATAGAGCATAAAAAGCTGCTACTTTATTATTTCACGAGGAACTAAAGGAAAGTAATCAAGAATACTTGTATACAACTTATTGTAGTAAAAAAAAAAAAAAAGAGAGGGACTGTAATTCAGATTTTGGAATCCAGCAGCTTTATGAACTAAAGCAGCAATAAATCCAAAAATAACAAAATGAAATAGAATTTAGGAAGCTATTTAAGGACAATTTGAATTAAACAGTGTATTAGTGAGCATTTGAGTGAATCTATGTATTTTTATATCACTCCAGCTCTTGGTTGGGTATAAACAGCAGGATAAAATAGGAAAGTTAAACTCCTGGAAATCACAATTACTGCATTTTATAACGGCAATTTATATTTACAGTGTTCACTGCTCAAAGCTGAAATTGTGGCAGCTCTGTCTCTTTCAAACATGTTTACTACAGGACACATTTCCAAGGTTTACACTCAATCTCCCATAAATAAATCCCACATGGATGGCCCCAGGGCTCCCTCAGGACACAGTGTTTTCTCCAGATTCAGGGGGATATTTTACATCCCCGCTTCTGGTTAAATTCAAGGCAGAAATATTTTGTATACGAGTTATTATCTGTGATTTCACAGCAGAGCAGAGGGGTGCAGAGTGGTTTAATGAAAGGTCCCTCCTGGAGGAAGGCATGAGCTGGGATCTCAGGGTGCCTGGACCTTTAATTCCCACAAACAGGCGGTGAGAAAATCTCCATGGAATTGGGGTGTTGATCACACATTGGAGAGGGAGCAGGGGGAAGGGATGAGGGGAAGGACGAAGCAGAGGGAAGGGAATTTCAGGTGCTCTGAACACTGTCAGCAACGCCAGCATCGTTAACTCTCAAGAGAAACTGATTGTAGAATCATGAAATTAAATGAAATTAAAGCTGGAAGAGACCTCCAAGATCAAATCCAGCCTCGGACTGATCACCACCCTGCCCTAAACCAGATGGAAAAGTTACGACCGCTTGAACGTTTCCAGGGATGGGAACTCCATCACTTCCCTGGACAGCCTGTTCCAAAGCTCAACCACTCTTCCAGTGCAAAAAAATCCTCCTAATATCCAGCCTGAACTTCCCCTGACACAATTCCCATTTCTCATTGTCCAGTTTACTGGGGGAAGAGGCTGGAGCCCCTCCTCACCACGACCTCCTCTCAGGGAGATCATTGCAGAAGTTCTATAGAAAATAATATTATTTTTTAATCAGTGAAAAAAAAAATCATTAAGTTTACCTTTAGCAGCGAGGTTTTCTCTTCCACGAGAATAAAAAGATTTATCAGAGCTGTTATGGAACTAAAATTGGAAAATGCCTTTCAGGAAAAGCTGCGTGTGCATCTGACCTCTGCTCAGAGGTGACTCGGACCAGGAATGGTGGATCAACCTTACAAACTTAATAAAGGCAGCGCCTCAGAGCAATGAGAAAAGCACCAGCACACTGTTCCACTCGTGTGTTTTATCTGGAAAGCTTTCCAGAGATAAACAGGCAGGGAGAGAGGGAGGGATTAGGATGTCTTGCACCTCTGGCAGCCACTTCAGTCAGGGAGGGAAGGTGCGAGACATCAAAGTGAACTCTCCTCTGACGGTGGTGGTGGCAGCCCGCACCTTACAGATCGTTTGACATCTGCAATTAGGGAGTGAGGACTCTCCTGCAGCCTTTGTTAGAGACAACAAAGGGCCGCCGAGATGCTTTTGTTTAGCCTGGATGTACTTTGGGTTTTCAAAGCAAACACGAGTGTTAAATACAGTGCTATGAACAGACCGGGGGAAGGGGGAGGCCAAGCAGAGCTAAGGCTGGAGCCAAAGGACTTCGAGAGAGGCTGAGAAATTTCCTTTGTGCTTTGGGTTCTTCCCCCTCCCTCTCTCAGTGCTTATTAACCCGTTCCTGCCTCCTGGAGCATCCCCAGTGTTCTGGTGGATTCCCATCTCCATCACCATCAGCCCGAGGCAGCTGTGCTCCTTCCCAAAGGGACTGGGATGAAGGCTCCAGGCTGGGGGCCTCTCCTACACCTCCCTTTCCCAGAAGGATCAATGCTGGTCCCTCCCGGCGTGGCCAGGGCCTCGCTCTGTGGGTTTGACAGCTGCCAACCCTGTGAGTGACACTGACAGGAGCGAGCAGCAGCGCCCAAAACGCTTCTCTGCTTGTGGCTTTGACGTCGCGTCATGGAACTTGCTGAAACCACGGTGACAGCAAATGTTAGCCACGCACAGCCAGAAGAAAAAGAACCCTGCAGAACCCACAGAGAAGCCAACAGTTGTCAGATGAATTTCTCTCCCGTTCCTCAGCCAGGGACTGTCTTAGAGCAATTCAAAGGCCACCAGGAGCATCAGCCTGCTCTTTTCTCCAGCAATCTTATGTTTCGCACCCACAGTTGTCTCGTCTAAAGATTTGGAAGTAAAAATTTACATGAAGCTTCCTCAATTTGTTATTTTCACAGAAAGATTCTTCCCTGCAAGTATTAAAGGTCTGTCATTCTCTACTTTAGAGAAGCAAAAAAAAAAAATGGAAATGGGAGGAAGGGGGGAAAAAAACGAAATAAGGAGAAGAAAAATTTAGGATGAATAACAGGAGGAACTTCTATTTCCTAACAGACAGACACAATAAGCTTTGAAATAACAAATTGGTCAAAGCACCAGAAATAAACTACAGAGAACAGCTCTGCCCTGGCAGGAGATGAACTTGTAGCAGAGTAGCTTTTATCCATCTCCCACTTTAGATTGCACCAAGAGAAGGAGAAGAGGGTATGGATATCAAAGGAAATTGCTTTAGGGAATTCAGGCTCACTATTGGCTCTCTGTCCTCAGGGATGTGGTTATGAAATGAAAAACTCCTCCTCGAGCTGCCATAATGGCAAAATGAGAGAGAGGTTCCTATTTGGGAGATAACGTTTGTGAGAGAGGGGGAGACAATAACAGAACAAAGTCAGATTTTCCCAGCTAGAAATGGCTCAGGAGGAACTTGGAACAAGCAAGAAACCTTTGTGTAAGGATTAATTGTCACCTTTCAGCAGCACTGGGCTCCCATCAGTGGAAAGCCTGAAGACAGAGATTTCTTGAAAGGTGACTTTACCCTCGTGATGTCCCAGGGGCTTCAGAAAAGGAATTGAGGGTCCTTAAATGAGAAGGATCCTCTCTAAGTGCCACTGTATCCATTTATCCATTTATCCATTTCTGTGGAAGGGTTCTCATTAGAATATAGGGGTACTTATTTTATACAGAAAATCAAAACAAGGAGAATTCTAAGAGCTTACCTGGGGGGGAAAAAAAAAGCTCATTTTTTCTGGAGGGGAAAAGCAGAGTTAAAGTGCATCCTAAAATATGCTGGTGTTTGGAGAAATGCAAGAAATCGCTGAGGAGATGTTCTGAGCATCTTTGGGGTGTTCTGTTTTACCCTCTCTGTCTCAGAGTCAGTTTGTACTCCCTGGGGACAGATCTTAGTCAGGGATGACACGAATTTTCCCAGATTTCCAATAAAGTCTCACAACACCAACACCTTTGCGACAACAGCCAGGTCTCCTTGCTGTGTCAGCATCTTTTTCCATGTCTGTGTGCCTGGGGAAACAGATCCTGAAGTGGCAGAACAGCAGGAACAACCTTTCCTGCAAAATGGAAAACCAAGAATAATATTGCTTTCCCTCATAATCCCCCGATTTTAAGGAGCAGGTCTCCCACAGAGGTGGTGCAGACAACAGGAGCTTCAAACAGAATTTCCCAAAGCCAGAAACCTCAAAGTTAAAGAACTCACCAGAGAGGAAATGTATTTTTAGCACTTTACGGATGGATCATTTCGTTTAGAATATCCCCTTCTGAAACACCACCGAGATTTCTCCTAAGAAGTGAAGTCACTTGGGCATCCAGGGAATTTCACATCAATAAAACAAGTCGTGCCTCTCCTGCAACTTTTATGACTACAACCATCTCTCCCCCTTCTTCTTTATTCCCTTCTGCTCCTCCAGCACCCTCAGCTCTGTCATTGCTTAAGGAAGAAGGAAAAAATGAAGATTATTGAGGTCTGAGCTCCAGAAATGCTCCTCCTCCTGCTCTCCCCAGTATTCCTGCTACTGGCATCTCCACTCCTCAGAATATTCTTTGGATGAAATTTAAGGGTCAAGTGTGTCAACTTTCCAGAGTTCTAACTAAAAGAGAGCAGGGCTAGATGGGATACTGAGAAGGAATTCCTGGCTTTGAGGGTGGGGAGGCCCTGGAATAGAATTCCCAGAGAAGCTGTGGCTGCCCCTGGATCTCTGGAAGTGTCCAAGGCCAGGTTGGACAGGGCTTCATCCCCCTGGGACAGTGGAAGGTGTCCATGGCAGGGGTGGGATGGATGGGATTTAAGGTCCCTTCCAACCCAAACCATTCCATGACCTTGCTGGGACCCCGCTGGCTCCAATCTCTCACCTGATCCCGTTTAAGTCCCTCCGTTCCCTTTCCGCAGACATTGTTCCCCGCCGGAGTGAAGGAGAGTGTCACCCAGAATTTTCTTAGCCTTCTGATGTTTCATATTGGAGTCAGAGTTTCTCACTTTCCCATGCCTTTTAACATAAACAAAGAATTGTTTTTTGTAAATATGGCCAGTGTTTGCATTCCTTCAAATGGGAGGAGAATGTGATTGATAGTCTGATTGACCAATGTGGTTGAGAGGTGGGAATTTCACCTTCCAATCCATTGTCACCTTGATAAAAGTAGATATTTGGAAATTAATACACACAGATCTCTTTTTCAGCTCAGCGCTGCATCTCAAAAGATTCCAGGTCTCTGTGTGATCATTTCGTGTCTGACTGCATCAGGAGAGGATAAAAGGCACGGAGCTGACGTGTGTTTTGGGGACTCCTGCCCAGAGCTGAGAGCTGCTGCAGGGCCACAAACCCATCCCACAGCCCCACCCGAGCAGGGTCACCCCACAGGGGCAGCAGAGCTGCTCCCAGCCCCGGCCTGCAGGTGATTTATTTCCTTTTAGACCCCCTTATGCAGATCCAGAACCGATTCTTAAGCTCAGAATTCAATACCTCCCGACACTAAATCTCCTGTTTTCCGAGCCCACAAGGATCAAATCTGCAGCTCATATTCCAGGTGCTCATTCTGTGCCCCAGTTTGATGAGTTTCACACATCCCCAAATTGAAGCAGAAACCCGATGGCTTTTTCCATCCTGTTGCCTGTGAAGCTGAACTTTTCCATTAACATAATCCCGAATAGAAATCCCATATTTTAAGGTGATATACATTAATATAAATAGGGAAATATTAAAAGCAAATTTGTTCAGCGCATTAAAATCCTGCTTTTAGCAGCCACAGGTAATCAGTTTGTCGTTCCACAAAAAAGCCAATGTGCCTGGAATGAAGCAGCTATTCCATTCCTTGCTTTTCCCATATGAAAAACCATTCTGGGATCATGCATGAAGGCTCCTGCTACGAGTGATGGGATTCTTCCAAGCATTACATGGCATTTCAAGAAGAATTAAACTCTTACCCTCCCATTTTCAGTTCTTACGTGTTTCATCAAAACCCTGATTTAGAGTGAAGCAGTGAACAACAGGCTTCTAACAAAAGAAAGTTTTCAGAAAGAGGTGGTGAAAACGCCAAAGTGTGAGACATAAACCACACAAAAGCTGTGAAATATTGATTGCAGTTTAAAAATGTGGAGCAATGAGGCAGTAATTTACAATTAAATACCACATTTAGCGTGCTGGGTGTTCAGAATACCACTCAACAATACAATTCATTAATAAGTCAATAATATAATAACCAATATTCCAGGGAAATTAATGTTAATATTTAGCCTGTTTATTAACGGCTAAAAATGAAGCTGCCATAAATTTGCACCGGGGTAGTCAGTAATGATGCATTACTCTTATTATTTCCCATTTAAAAATTCCTTTTTTTGTGCATTATACCTGAAGTTCCCAGAGGTACAGTTTTGTCCTCAAGTGCATGGGTAGAAATTTCTGGCAAAATAAACCAAACTAAGCAAATAACTAAGGAAAGCCACCAATCTTTGCTGTGTTCTGAATTCACACTCTGCACTTCGTTTTAGGAAGAAATTATTTCCCAAGCTGTTCATCATTTTCATGTGAACCAATTATTCAAAATAATTCTGTTTCTGCTCCTACCTCCCAAAGCCTCACTGGGCCCAAACTGGGGATGAAATTCCCAAAAAAGTCCTTTGGAAAGCATTTTATTAAAGGCTTTAAATTTCTGCTCCTGTTTTACATCCTCACAACTGTCGAAAAGAGATTTTTACTCAGGGCTGGAATCTGTCCAGGGCTGTTTTACATCACAGAATGGGAATTATTCGGGTCGGAAAAGCCCTCTAAGATCACCCAGTGCACCAGGACTGCCAAGGCCACCACTATCCCCTGTCCCCAAGAGCCACATTTCCACGACTTTTAAATCCCTCCAGGGATGGGGACTCCAGCCCTGCCCTGGGCAGCTGTGCCAGGGCTTGAGAATTTTTCCTGAAATTCAATCTAAACCTCTCCACGTGGGAATCTTTGCTTCCGCAGCTTGTGGCAGCTGTGATATTTGTGGAGTTTGGTGTGGAATCTGTGTTTGGGTCTGAGAGGAGCAACTGTTGAGTTTTGTAGTCACTTCCCAGCCCTGTTTCTCCGTGTGGATGTTTCACATCCCATTTCCTGCAGCTCTCCCTGCCCACTCCTATCCAACTGCAAACACATTGACTCATTCATCCCAGCTGAGGGCTGAGAGGAATCCTATAAAAGATCCCACTGATGTAAAGGCTGCGACTGGGAGAAAATCCACACCCCAAAGACTTTTCCAACCATGGAAAAAAAATTATTTGAAAGGTACAATCACACTCTCATTAATACTGAAATAATTCCCGAGGCAAACAAAGTTTTTCTAATCTAGTTTTTGTCTGTTGGAGAGTCTGAGGGATTTGAGGTTTTGTCTGAGGGATATTTTGACGGGGCAGGGAGGGATAATTTGGATTTAGTTTTTCTACACCTGATGTTTTCATCTTTGCTAAATTGTGAACTTCTCATGGTTTATTCTAACTTTTCCCTAAATTTTGGAGATGAATTGTCCTCTTAAGCTCCTGAAAGGTGCAGTGGGAATTAAAAGCACAAGTGCAGAACTGAAGGAAATAGTCTATGGCACCAGCAAGGGATCCACTGCAAATTTCATGATGGCCTTTGTGTCCATTTAATAAATGGGAATTTCAGGAAAACCTCCTCTTTGAACCAAGCAGGGTGATGTCCTCTCCTCCCATTCCTTGTCTGCATCAAATTAGGGATCGCCACAAACAATTTTGTATGAAATAATCATTTGAATTCTACACCCTGGGCATTTTGGAATAGAAAGGATCCGAGTGCTCATTCCCTGGGTTATCCCTGCTTTGACTTTGCTCCAGATCCCCCGTGCCCTTCAGCTGAGACATGTGAAAACCAGGCACAGGCTGCCCTGACACATTTCCTCCAGCTCCTGGAAATTAAACCCTTTCCTATTGTGCTGTTGGTTTGCATTTTGTGCAGCTGTAAATTTATTCCTTAGGCAGGAACCGAAATGAAACCTGAAAGCAGAATTTTTGGCCTCTAGACTGATTCATTCCATCAAAACATAAAAACCACGGGCTGCGGCTAACAAGGGAAATATCTGTGTCACCAAAATGAGAAGTTTTCCACAATATGAGATTCTGGGTGCAAAGTGCTCAAAGTGGAGCAAATACTAAATTGAATTTAGTACAGAGACATTAAGTTCAATAAAAGCTGCCAACAAGAGCACTTTTTCCATTATTATGTTTTGTCCTGAAATTACATGAAATGAACAAATAAATAAGGATATCAAGAACTACAATTTAAAAGATAATATCAACTGAAAGTCTGGCTTATTCTGCTTGATCCAAAATGAAATTTAAAGAGCTGATTGTAAAGATAAATACAACAAATTATTCCATCCACTAGGAATGAAACTCTTACCTTTGCTTTCAACCCAAGCTTCCTCCTGCCCCAGTCCTCTCCCCTCCAGTCTTTTCTTCCCAATTCAGGATGAAAGAGGTTTTCATGGATATCCAGTTATTCCCAGAGCCAGATTCTGTGGGAGAGAGGTCTCGTGGTGCCAGGGCTGAGCAGAACAAAAGAATATGGAACAAAGGAACACAAAATTTGGGGAACACTGGGACTGTGGCTGAGACAACACATGCAGGGAAGAGAAAGCTCCCAAGGAATTCTTTTAGGTGTATGTGGGGGTCACAGCAACCTCAAAACACAAACCAACAAACAGAAAAGGAAACCAAAGGGCCTGGTTTGATACATGGCAGCTCTTGTTCTGCCAGAGCACGACAATTTCCTGCCTCTTTCTGAAAAACGGCTCCAAACAGAGAAAAATACATCCACTAACCGTGCCGAAAAGAAACGTTTGTTTGTTTTAACACAAGTTTCTCAGAGTTCCAAACCACTGGCCTCGGCCAGGCCACAGTCACCGGCCTACAAGTGATTCTCTTGCCTTGGCCGCGCCACCTCGGGCTCGCGCTCGCCCCCCGGCCAGGGCCACCCCCACAGCAAGGCCACGTCTGCCTCTACTTTACCAACAAAGTGCTGCATTTGATGTTTCTGCAAGCACCTGGGCCGAGCCCCCGCATTCCCCACGAGTTTCTGCAGCAGAAATCCCGATTCCCCTGAGCCCGTTCCAATCCCGCTTCCGCGGCCCCTGCTGGAACAAACCCCCCGGATTATTCCACTGCAGCTCCATCCCTCGCCTCCCCTCTGCACAGCAGCTGGAATCCAATCTTCACATTTTTATTGCCACAAACGCTTTTTCCTTTGCTGAGCGTGTCACTCCAGCACTCCCAGCTCCCTGCAGTTGGCAATATCCATCTTTTTCAACCAGGGCATGCAATAATTGTGCAGGCCACGGCTCCTGTACAAATAACCAAGCACAGCTCCAAAGATAATGATGTTTTCTCCCTGCCATTTCTCACCTGGGGTGAAGGAGAGCATGTAAACCAGATGTTTCGGGGAAAAAAAAAGGGCAAATTCCTACACTCATGACCCAGCCAAAGCCTCTTCTGGGTGTCTCAGGAGCTGGATGAACATCCTGCATGATTTATAGCAGCAGGTACAGAACAACAAACAGAACATTAGACAAGAAAACAGGGTACTGCTCATTTAATATTCTCATTATTTATTAATACCTATGCAAGATTCACAAGTGTTTCTCCATCTACTCAAAACAATAACTCTAACTGCTCCATATTTTTATTTTTTTTTTAAATTCAGGCGTGCATTAGAATTCAGTTTGGTTTTGGGAACCGAGGAGGGGAGAAGACAAACAGATAAACAAGCATTTTTAATGTGTTATTTATGCAAATACATCGAGCTGAGCAATCGATCTGCTGCTCCCAGACAATGACTGATTCTTGCTGTAAGAATGGAGGGAAAATGCTGGGAAATGCTCCCTTGTCCCTCTCTCATCTGCGAGTCAGACCAAAGCATCAGCTGTTCAAAGCAGGTGACTTTGTTCCACCAAAGGAAGGACCTCTGGTGTTCCTGAGCCCTGCTGAAACAGATGGGATTTCTACATGGAAGTGTTCAGAGAACACATTTCAGTGCAAGGCAAAACACTGTCTGCTAAAGGGCTGGGGAAGTCTCTTCCAGTGTGCCCTGGGATCAGAAGGGAAAGGATTAAAATCCTCTCAGTCCTTCCTTTCCCACAGAGGAAAGTAGGGAATTATCATTGTCAGGGACAGCCAGTCCAGCACAAGCCCTGCAGGCTCTGATTTGTGCTTGGCCAATGATTTTTTCCTCTCATTTTTTTTTTCCAGAACAGTTCTGTCTCTTGTTTAGGCCACTTAGAGAATTTGATTCTAATTTTTCAGGGCTTTTTTTTAAAGAATGGAAGCAATTTTCAGCAATAATATGAAATTGAATTTGGGATTTGAAGAATTTATCATTTCAGGGCTTGATCATATGAGACTAAACACACGCAAATAACTTGTATTTTAAGTCACTGGAGATCACCAGGTGAGAAATCAGTTTGGAGGTTAAAAGTTTTAAGAAATTGTGGTGACCACCATCCAATGTGTCCACGAGAGTTCATGGATTTACGGGGACTAAAGCAGAACTTGGTCCTGAAGAATAATTTTTATGATTGCCATCGTTTACCTACAGAACTGGTTTTTGAAGATTACACAAATATGTGCAATCAAAAAGGGAGGCGGCCAGGAAGGAAATCTGTGGAAATAACAATAGATGCAATTTAAAAATCACTAATAAATATTATTTGTACTTCCTAGGAAAAACACCTCCACCCCAGCCGTGGATAGAACCCAATTAACAGAGAAACTGAGTTTAAAGAAGCTTCACAAGCAAAATAAAAGGTTCCAAGTGATAAGCAGCTCTTACTTAATAAAAGTCTGAGTCTTGCATGCTGAAGGGAAGGCAAAGACTTTGTTGGGGGTGCCAGAGGACAGCCAGAGGTCGTCACTGATTTCCTCCTCCACGCCCATTACAGAAATTGCACCCCTAGGTAGAGCTTGTCCATCCTGATCTCCACTGGCAACTGAAGGGGACTCTGAAAGGCTTAATTAGATCAAGGCTTAACCTTGATCTAATTCTCATGATGTGTTCTAATACTCACAAAGGCCCAATTCTTGCCTGGAACATCGAACTCACCAAGGAGAAGTGACTTCCAAGTTTTGCACACCAGGACATGGATTTTTTTTTTTTTTAATTTCAGAAAATAATCACAGACCGAAACGTCAAAAAGGAGCATTGACGGAAATGAGGGGAGGAATAATTTTTACCAATCATTTTAAATTTTTTTTTTATTATTATTATTTTTTTTCCTGAAACCTAACAGTATCCAAAGTACTTTTATTCTTTTAGGGCCTCAGGACAGTTCTGCCCACAGAAGACAAGAAATGCACCTTAATTTTTTGAGAAACACATGGAGATTCTACTGAGGAGATTCTATCCCTTATTTTCTAGAATGAGGTCTCAATTCCAAAAGAGATCCAGCCCTGCACAGTTTAGCAAATATTCCAGGAATTCTGTCCCCTACTGATTTCTGATTTTATCCAAATGAGGCAGGGAACAGCTTCCCAATAATTAAACCACGCCAAACCTCAAGGCCTTAAGTTCTGCTTTCCACCCTTCAGGGGAGATGAAGTGTTGCCTCACTTCTCTGGCTCCAGAAAAGGGATGATGAACTGACACCAAACATCTTTGATCAGCTGAGTCCTGGTGGCTGCAACAACAAAGGTTATTTAAGGAGCACCTGACAGTAACAACGTGGGACAATAAAATTCAGCTTTTTATCAGGTGTGTTCCTTTGCCAGGGACAGGATGAGTGACTGACACATGAAAGGGTCAAAACTTTCTTTTTATGCAGCTAAATATTTGCCTTCACCCTTAGTTTAGATCTCCCTCAGCCTGCTGATGTCCCAAATGTGAGTGACAAGCCCTCAGAGCCCCTGGTTTCCTGTCATGTTTTGAGGGTTACAGGAATACAATGAATAATCCATATTTTAAAGGAGCATTTCAAAGACAATGTGCACGGAACTGGAAAATCCAGAGGAGAGGTTTATACCTTCCTCTGGTTCTGCTGCCTTGTGCCTGACTGTATTCACAGCAATTTTCAAGAGTTTATGAAGCCAGGGAGCACAAAACCAAACAAATTGCATTCAGGGCATCAGTTTTCATCATTTCCAAGCCCCCCAGAAAGCCCAGACAGATTTGCTCCCGAGTTCAGGAGCATCACACTCTGCTAAATATAACTCTGTGAGTTGATTTAGCTGGGAGGAGACGCCACAATGAAATTCCTTCCACAATTTTACATCCCTCCCGAAACACGGGATGTCTTTGAACGGCAACTCAGAGATTCAGTGGAATAAATCAGATTAATCCCTTTGGAAAGGCAGCTCAAGAACAAAGACTCTCTGGTTTTTATGCCGTGGATATCTTAGAGATTGGATGGGCAAGGAGCAGGTGAAACTCCATTTGTCATTATTTCATTGTTTATATTAAGTTTTCAAATCCTCCAAGGTGATAAAAGATTTGCTCCATTACACAATATAAACCCTCTGAGCTCTCCACACACTCAGAGCCCTCCCGGTGGAGTCATATTCCCAAGGGATCTGCTGGGATACAGGACAATACCACCCACATGTTTAATGCACTGGTTGAAGGTCCTGGGAATTTGGTTGGCAAAAAATAGGAGACAAGAGGCCAAGGAGAACATCATCAGTGGCAGAAGTTTTAGTGTAAATCCATCTCATTTCCCTTATTCTAAAATCAGGTGATTATGAAGAAAAAAGCAAAGCCACCAAGAGAAAACTCTACGTGGCAATCAAGTTTTTATAACAGCTGTTCCCGTAGGAAAAATACCAGGGATGTGTGAAACAATCCAGAATTTCACCAAAATTAAAGAATATTCGCTGAACCCAGTCAAAATTACGATCTGAGCAAGAGCTGTCACTGAGAAACAAATCAAACCCAGTGTATGAAATGTAGCTTTTCCTGACAGATAAACTTCGGGGTTTGAAACACTTCTAGTCTACATTTATAAAGAGCACAGTGGCATTTTCCATATTTGCTTTACCAAGTCTCTAGGGAGGGTTCAGGATGAAGCATAAAAACTTTGAGAAGAGACTGAAAACAGCAGCTGAAGGCACTGTCAGATCTCAGCTTGCTGTGCCTCAGCAAAACATTTTTCACTTCCAAGTTTTAAACCTGATTTCTTTCAAGGGCCGATCTTAAGTGGAGACGTTCAACCCCAACCACTCCCAGAACTGGCTTTGGAAAAAGCCAGTTTTTAAATGCAGCATGAGAAATCACAGCTGTGAAAGAGCAGAAAATACCCAGACGCGAGCCAGGACTTATCGATTGTTACGTCTGGAAGCCGGGGAAGCAAAACCACACAGAATTGTCCACAAGGGCTGTTAGGGAGCCTTCGGAAATCATGGAATCTCCTTCTCCATTATTGCCAGCTCACCACTGGGAGGAGCAACCCCACCAGAGGATCAATTTAAAGAGCAGGAAGAGATGGAACAGCTCAAGAAACGTGATCTCTTTTCTCTCTGATCCAAACAAACATTTAAAAAATATGATAAATCGGGTAAAAAATACCCACACCTGCATCAGATATAACCATGGGACTTCACAGAGAAGCTTGATCCAATGGGGATCTCTCCCAAATGTTCCTCAAGATTGAGCTGGAGAGTTTAGATTAGTTTAGATTAAACACCAGGAAAAATTTCTCCATTACGAGGTTGCTCAGGCATTGGAGCAGGTGGAATGCCCATGCCTGGAATTGCTCAGGGTTTGGTGGTGAACTGAGCCAAAGCCTGGGCTTGGTTTCAGAGCCTTTTTCCAACCTTCCATGAACTGTGTTCCAAAAAATACCTAGCTTGGGGTGTTGAGACAGCTCCTGGAAGAGATGGATGAGACCAGAAAATGAGGGAAAAGGAGCCATTTATGACTCTTTGTGATCCCAAGAATATTTGCTGCTTCAAGACTCAAGGGCAGGTTTTAGACACGGGGATTCCAAATCTGTTTTCAACCTAAATCTGGGAAACTTCCCACAAGGATATCCTTGAATCAATTCTACTTTTGCTGATTCCTAACATATGGAACGCAACAAGTACAAGAAATTTCCCTTCTTTGTACCACAGACACCACTAAAATCAATTTTTTACTTGTTTTGGATTTCAACAGCTCCTCTCATGGATTCCCAAATTCCCAAATAGTAATTGAGGTATTATTTCCATCCTCTAATTTAAAGCCACTCTAATCCTTTGCTTGTTTTTTCCAAGCAGCACTAAAATAAGCAAAAATCCTTGTTTGGTTTTGTACCCAGCACTGTCAAATCATCTTTTCTTTTCCAATTCCATTAACTCCTTGCTAACCTTAACAATTCTGCCTGTTTTAACTTGGATTTTCCTACCATTTCATGTAATTCCTGTAGGTCAAGCCAATAACTTTTCCTGTTCAGCCAAGAAAATCTGAATTAATTAATAAAATCTGCCTCTTTTTGCTCTGAAATTTTATAAAATCTCCTTTTTTTTTGCTCTTAAATCTTATAAAATCTGCTCTTTTTTGCTCCTATTGTTTAGCACTTCCCTTAACTCATTAAAAACCCATTTCAACCCAGTCACCCTGGAACAAAACTGGAGGCTGAGAAACCTTCACCACACAGAAAAATGATCCCTTCGGTCCAAACTTGTTCTGTCTTTCAGCAGTTTTGGAATCAATAATGTTCTTTAACCACTTCTGACACTTTGCAGTGCACAACTGAAAGCTTGGCTGAATACAACAAATAAATGAGGCAGAACAAGAAGAAAAACAGATTTTCTAGTGTTCCAAACACGCTTTTGCTGCAGAAAAACCATACAAAACACGTGGGGTTTTGTTTTTTATAATCAACCCAAATGGGTATTTAAGGAGAGTTGGATCACATATTAATATTTTCTGTGAGCAATTCGAAATAAGTGGCTTTTAATATGAAAAATATGAATTATTGCTTGGAGTTACTTGGTTGTGATGGTGATTTTCTTCTTTAATTCCTTTTTTGGGTTTTTTTGTTGGCTATTTTGCTTGGTTGGGTTTTTTGTTTGCTTTTTGTTGGTTTTTGTTGTTGTTGTTGCTTTTGCTGGTTTTTTAGCTATTCCAATATTTATATTTTTTAACCTTTCCTTCATTATCACCAATGAAAAAGACAATAATTACCTGTCCAGGTCAAGCTTTAATTGACTTAAACGTGGCTCTACCTCAGTTTTCTGTGGCTGACACCACATTCCTCATGAATATTCCAGGTTTTACCTGGAGCTGGCTTGAAAACTTGGAGCTGAAAACAAAAAAATGCAGGGAAAATTATTGTACAAAGAATGTAATCCTGGTCTGGTGAATGGAGCAGATTGTCTGCTCAGAATTAATAATAATTACAATAATTAGAATAATGATAATAGAAGAATAATAAAATAATAAAGAAAAATAGGGGAAATTAATAATAAAATTAAATATTATGATGATAATAATAATAATAATTTTTAAAACAACAGCATTGGGTCCAAATAAAACCCAACAGCATTTTTTTTTTCAGAGCTCGATTTGTGCCACTCACCAAATTAATCCCATTTTCCCTGGTCTCTTGTGGTTCTTCCCAAGGTTGGAGCCTCAAAACCTGTAGGAAACACTGAAACACTTTAACCAGCCAAAAACTGTCATTTAGGATGTAGAGTCCCTATAATTTATTCAGCCATGGAAAGTACCCATAAAATAAACATGAAATGGAAGAGAGGACAATTTTCCTGCTATTCCTCCATGGATTCTTGTGGCTTTTTCAACTTTCAGTGTTTTAAAAGAGGCATTTTTCCACCTCAGAGTAGCCAGAAGTTTGGATAAATCCCTTCTGTTGGCTCCTTCTTCTCCAGCTGCTTTAAGGGCAAGACTGAGCTTAATTATCTCTGGAAACACAGGTCAGAGTTTGGGGTGAAATTCTGAAATATCCTATCAAAACGTATGCGCTGTGATTAGAAAGCACTTCTGAAATTAGGATTTTCACTGAGAATCTTTTCCTCTGAGCCGGCAGATGCTGAAAGTATTCAAGAGCAGAATTTGATGAGGAAAAGCAGCTTAATTGAAAAGCTGCCTTTGCAAAACGAACATCACTTCCCAGGCCACGGATATTGCCAAAAGCTTCCAGAGGTAAAATAAAAAGCCAGCCCGGAGGCAAACAAAACTCTCTATATTTTTTTACTTAATAGTTGTAAGTTTTTTTACCACGTTCCTCGCACAGAGGGAAGTGAAATTACTTTCCAGAAGAGAGAAAGGAGTTTACAGCGCCATAAAATCAGATTTAAAAAGCCAAACTAGCAATAGCAGCTGCAAAAAGAAGTTTAACACAGGCACACACACTCACAAATCCAAGCTGGACAGACAAGGTGAAGCCTTCTAGGAATATTATGGGATAAGTTCAGCACTTCCACGCCACAGATCCAGCCCTGTAAACCTTGTTTTAGTAGAATGAGTATTCATGGGATTTGGGTAGGCCCAAACTTTTATCCGTTCCCTGAGAATCAGAACACGCAGCACTTGCACAGGTGTTAAGGCTGAATTCCCATCTCACCTGGATTGATGTATAAACTTTCTTTTTTTTAATGGGAGAGCAGCAGCCAGGCTTTCCTGCTCTTGGAAAAGGAGGAGAGGACAAGCTGTTGAGATAAGGCAAATTACACGAGATAAAATCCATCAATCAAGGCAGGCAGCGCTGAGCTGGTGAATGGCAAACACAAGGCATGCAGGTTACCACAATCTCAGCTAAAACGTGCTAAAATACAAGGCAGAAAATTGCTATCTGGTGGAATATGCCAAAGCTGGTGAAACTTGGAAATTGGGGGATGATCAGAAAGGAACAGCGGAGCCGCGTGCCGGAGGAAGCGCCGGTACCTGAGACAGGGGTGGGTGTGCTGATAAAGCAGGAAATCTGGATCCTGGATATCAAATTCAGCCAAATAATCTCTGGATATCAAATTCAGCATCAGAGGCCTCATAGAGCAACTTGGTGTTTGATCAGGAGTGTGGAAGGCACCGTGTGGAATCAGAGCACCAGTGGGGAGGATCCAACACGGATCCAGGCCCTGAGTAACCCGCAGGATACTGGGAATTACTGGGAAGTCATGCAGCTGAAATTCATGTCACAGTCATACTTGAAGAAGACTTTCTCATCCTGCTACACCATCTTCATTCCCCTCTGGACAGGATTCTCCCTGCACCCTCTTCCCTCAGGAAAATCCCTCAGGAGAGCTCTGCTGCTCTGTTGAGGGTCTCTCCCTTCACAGTCGTGACCCCTGTCTGAAGATCACATCGATCCCAACGTTTTTCAGTGCAATCCCCACAGTTTTTTAGTGCAACTCCCAACATCATGAGTCCCAAAATACAAATTTCTGCAGGTGAGGGAGATCACTGGTGCAGAGGAGCTGATTCCCAGCTCGTTTCCAGCTCCCTGCTCTGCTGCTCTAATTAGCAGACACGTCCACGCCTCATTTCAGCCTTCATGCTACGCTTGTTCTTTAAGAGATCCTAAAGCATATGCTCAGCTGCACATTATGGAGTGAAACAAGAGCTGGAGACGTTCCAAAACCCAGACCTGACCGAGCTGTCTGGAGGAAAAAGTCACTGCATGTGAAGCTGCAAAGATAATTAAGTCAAGTGTCAGCTGGAGAAGTCACTTCCCCAGGAGCTGAAGCTCAGCCACGATCTGCTGAGAGAGGACACTGGCACCTCCCTGAAACCAAGGAGAGAAACAGAACCAGCTCCAAGGGGGGGAAATTGTCTCAGGAATTGCTGGGATTTGCCCTGGTGGTGTCAAAAGGAAGCACATCCGATAGATGTGGGGTTAAATCATTCTGAGCTACTGGGAAAAGGGAAGTGTTTCTCTTGGATTCCAGTTATGTCACTGTTAATTCCCGATCTGAGTCAAACTTCCCAGGCTATTCCCATTTCACAACTCTCGGGCACAGGGTGGGATTCCTGTGCAGGGCCAGAACTTGGACTGGATGATCCCTGTGGGGCCCTTCCCACTCAGGATATTCTGTGGTTCTGTGATTCTTACTGAGGCAGTAGCTACTCCTGTGTGCAGGATTACTCAGTGGATACTCATAGCCACCATCAACTCATTAATTAGAAATATTTTACAGAAGGAAAGTCAGGTATTGTTTTCTATTGTCTTTCAAGCATTCAGTGATTAATTCCCTCATTGCAGACAACCATCAACAAATTGTTTGGGTTTTCTTTTTCTTTTTTGGATTATCATCCTCAAGCTTGCCCTATGCGGCCAATTAGCTGTTTGTAATTAATGACTTGTTGCTGCTTGTCAGAGCAGTGCCCCTTGTCCTGAGAGGAGCAGCTGGGTGCTCCCAGTGCTCTGCAGACACTTCCCTGCTCATTTTGATGCCTTTCAAAATCTGGCATGGACACTGATAGCATTTTCTGGCCTGGTAAAATTAGAATTCACGGTCCAGTTGTCAAAGGAAAAAATGGGAATCCGTGCAAAGACCTGTCACTGTGGGAATTCCCCGTGACTCTCACAGATGACAAGTGTTAATTAATGGTTTTTTCTGAAGGGACTGTCATGAATGGACCCTTTTCCTGTCAGCTGTGAGAGAGAACCCTTTTCACTCCTGACAGGGCACTCACAGACTTCAGCTCCTCCTTGGGCTCTTGGAGTCATCAAGCTACAAATTCAAAGAGAAATTATATATATATATTTTTTTTTTTTTAAAAAAAAAAAAAAAAAAA
>VYXD01014195.1:62733-81316 GCA_013397195.1 Hylia prasina
AATCAGTGTCTCTCTGTGAGACATATTGGTAAGGAAACAGAATTCCCATGAGCAGTCCAATGGGATGTGTAAGAGTTTCAAGGATTCAGGACATTGTGATCACAAAGATGTGCTGATCCCAACCAGAAGGGTCTGATCCCAACTGTCCAGCTGATTCCAAAGTCCAGCTGAACTGCATGAGCAGAGAACCTGTACAGGACCCTCTTAACAAATAACAGCCCCCCCAAAAAATGCAAAAGAGCTGCTGTGACCATTGGTATTAAATATAAAGAGGAAAACTGACTCTGCACCCTGTGCACGGAACAGCTGAATTAACACACCTTCAGTCCCTGCAGGGCCAAAATTCCAGCAGCAGGGAATTCAGGGCCAAAAAAGATGCATCCAAGGAAAAATTAGGGAGAAATGCCATGGGAAAGGGCCTGCACACCCTCCACAAATTACTGTTGGAAGTGGACAATACAAAATTCATGAGCAAAATTGGCAGAGAAGCCCTAAACCCACCGAAGACAAGAAGCAACAAAAATAACAAGATGCTATCTTAACAAGATGCCCTTAAATAGCCCTCAGGTGCCACGCAATAAAAAGTATCAGCAAAAATAGATGCAGCTTCAAACTGCAGGCAAAAGGAGCAATTCTTCCCCAGCAAAATGAGATCAAGGCAGGCTTGGAAGTAAAGACACACACAATGAGTCTAAATGGCAAAGAGAACAACAAAATGAAGGAAAACAAGGAGATTAGCTCAGCAAAACAATAGGCAAGAAAACAAAACCAGATATAACAACTCTCTCGGGGAAAAGAATATAAAATCCAAACAAAAGGAAGAGCCTGACAAAGTACAAACAAATGACAATGGATGGAAGAAAAATGTAATTACAAAAAAGGCCTCAAAATGTTGAAATACTCCAGATTTAAATAACCAGCCAGTCAATATGATTCCAAGAGAAAATGTTATTTTGCAGGAATAAATACAAGAACAGAGCGTGCCCCTCTCTAACAATATAAAAGTTATCCAGGTCCTGCGTCCTTTCCCAGACTTTCTAAGGGGATTGGAATGCACGGCTTTATTTCCCAGACATCATCATTTGCTCTGGGTTCCCATCAATACCATTACTCACAAGTCTTTTGTGTTTTTCCCAGCGTTTTGTGAGTCAGCCAAGAGAGGCCAGGGATAATTGACAGGAGTCACTCAGAAGGAACATTCCAGACTCAGAGAGGAGCAGAGGGATGAGTGCAGACATTCTGTTCTACCCCTTGAAATGACATCAGAACAAGACTGACTTCATATTTGAGAACAGGTCATTGCTTTTGGTCTGAAACAACTGGGAGAGTTGGTTTCTTGATGGGAAAGGCTGAGTTAAATCCACTATCTATTGAAATCAACAGGAAAAACAAAGACAAGTATCATTTTCTGTGTTGATTTCAGACCTGTGAATCCCTTTTCAACACAGAAAGCCCAGTAGAAATGAGGTTGCTGTGTTGTATTAATTGTTGTAAAGAGCAAACCAGAAGCTGAGTTCCAACATAAACTTAAACTTGAAAAACAGTTTCTCTCTTGCCCTAACCAAAAATACAGCTCATGAATTAGTGGATGTGACCAAAACTAAATAATGTTTTGCATCTATCCTTATTTCTTTAGCAAAAATTGATTTCTTTTCAATGCTTGAGCTGAAATATTTTCATAGAATCTTAAAACCACAGAACTGGTAATTTTTGGAGAAGACCTCTGAGTGCAACCATCAGCTCACCACCACTGTGGTCACCACTAAACCATGCCCTCAGGTGCCACATCCCCACGGTTTTGGAATCTATCCAGGGACGGTGACTCCACCATTCCCTGGCCAGCCTGATCCCGTGTTTTATAGCCCTTTCCACAAACTTTTTTTTTTTTTTCCTGGATTTCCTAGATTTCACCTACATGGAGCCACCCATGGAAGTGGCTGCCACAAAGCCTGGCAGAGGATGTGCCCTTTGCTCCTTTCTGCAGCCACGGCTGCTCTTTCCACCCTTTGTGCAAATATTGGGATTTTCTGGATATTCCCACTGCTGGCTACAAAGGCAAAAAGTACAAGTATCCAAAACTTTAAGCGTTGGCAGGAGTTGAATCGAGGTTTTAATAAATTAATAAGTAAAAATACCAAACCCCCCCAAAAAAAGAGTTCTGAGAGCAGGTGAAAATGTCTCTTGACTCTCTAGGTAGTTTTGAATTTTGACTGTTATTTGGGAGAGGAAAAGGACATAAGTTAGGGAAGAGAGATGGTGAACCCTTTATCCCCTTACTGACCTTAGGATGGGGATGGAGGTGGTGGAAAAGTCCTCCCAGGAATGAGGGACACCCCAAATGCCTCATGCTTTGTTTTAACTGTTAATCCTTGTTTACAGTAGACAATCATGGCTACTAGACCAGTTTTTTGGAGTGTTTGGTGTGTTTTGGTAAGTTTTTTTTCTCCTAAGTGGGTATCATTTAGAGAAACTCATAGGGCACAGGTTTTGCTGACATCCAACAAATCCATCCCTTTAAAATTCAGGAGTTATTTACTCCTCACTCACAGTTCTCTCTTCCCTCTTTGCACAAGACATAAAAAACATACAGAAAACTCCCGATTCTTTCTGGTTATTTATTGAGTGGGTTCTGTGTGGAGGAGATGCAGATTCCACGTGTGCAGTCCACTGGGATTGTCTCTGTTCCGTTACGTGGTTAAAAATATATCAATTTTAAAAAGACCAATGCTTCTGAAAGTGGTTTAGGCCATAAAAAGAAATGTGCACTTATCAGAACTAACATCAGGAAAGAGATAGGGAGGAGCTGGGTTATCTTTGGAGTGATAACAGCAATGGGAAAGCAGTATCTGCTGAATTTCCAAACTGCATCAGGCATTCTCCATGCACTGGAAAAGCCTCAGGCACTTCTCAATATGCTGGGTTTATTCTGTCCCATGTTGGTCTCAGAGGCTGAGCTAAAATTAGCTTTTTTGTTGCCTTTTTTTTTTTCCAGTTTAGTTGTTCAGGATGTTTCTCAGGTATGGTGAGGGCAGGCTTGCAATCCCTGGGTGTTTCAGGGTTTAACCCTCCAGCAGATCCACAGGAACATCTCCCAGTCCAGACAATTCTCTCTTACAGGGGGAGATCTTGGCAAACAGCCCTGGTTTTATGGTTATCACTGCCATAACCTCAATTCTCTCCTCACCTGCTTTGCAATTCCCCAGAATCCATCCTAAGAGCCAAACCCTTCTTTACCAGTAACAATTTTGTTGATGGCACCCAGTTCTTCGCATTGCCCCAACCTGCGGCTCCCAACGACAGCAATTCCAAGGATCTCCATTCCCAACCTCTTTTTAAGGTTGCCCAAAACGAGGAAATGAAAAACCTGCTGGTTGACCTAACTGGGCACTGCCAGGCTGTGCCTCTGTTCCACCTCCCGTGACCCATTAAGCTACAGGGAACCATTTCCCTGTTAATTAATAGGCTCAATTAGAGTATTTTGAGCTGGGCCTCCTTCAACAGTGTTACAACCAAGCAAAACCCACTGACAGCCCCAAACAGACTCAGTGAAATCAAGATAATCAATTTAACTTCCTCTATAACCTCTTCTTGTTTATGGGGATCTGCTTCTCACCCCGGGATTTCCTTCCACAAAAAAACTACCACAGAACTGCTTGGTCAACACATTTCTTATTCCCCAAAGCACCAATTCCTCATTAAATTAACGAAGCAAGGAAACAGCCAGCCAAAACCTGGAAGTACAAACAGTGGAATAAATCCTAAAAGACTGTTAAGCAAAACATGTTGAAGATTTACTTTGATGTGTCTTAATTTTGATGACCATGAGAGCTAAGTTGCGGCCTACCTTAATTTAGCTGTTACTGATGGCACCGAGACAACCTTGGAAAAAAATACCCAACAAAAACCATCTCCTGAAGCAGAGCTTTTACTTTCAGAGTGGTTTGGGGTACTCTTTGCATGCACAGCCTTGATTTGTCTCCTTTCCCTGGTGTCCCCTTTCCTTCAATGCAAAGCTGGAGAGCTGCTGAGCCAGGCCGAAGAACAAGGCTGCAATTAAACCCTGAGGATGCTCTATCCAAACACAATCCTTCAGGACAAAGAGGAGGCTGCCACATTCCAGGGACAGCTCTCTCCAGTACTGATTCCCGAGGGGAAATGACACATCAGTGAATCAGTGCGAGAACAGGTGCTCACTCTTTGCCATGGAAACAGGTGAGGGGACAAATTCCTTCCTTACAGAAGGGATTTGTTTCAGTGGAGAGGTTTCAAGAGCAGCAGCCTGGTTGGGAAACTGCAGGTGAGAAAAGTGGCGTGTTTTGAATTAATCCCACGCAGCAGGAGATGCCACCTCCCTGAGTAGCTCTTGTCCCAAGCACCCCCAGATGCTCAGGCCACACCATTGTTTGCAGAAATCAAAGTGTGAGCTTATTTACTGCAACAAAACCGTGTGGTGAGGAATGGTGATTCTGTGGAGCCGTGAACAGCCTGGTCCCAACAGGTTTTTATCCTTGGCTTCCCCCTGCCATCCCCACAGGAGCTTCACAGGCAGGAAAACCATCCCTGAGATCAGAAGTGTGTTCAACAAACCTTCAGATGCTCCCAGTCCATCCCACCATGGTGTTATTCAGAGCTTCGATGGGTTTGATCCCTGCACCCACAACCATCCCCAGCTGGAGCTGCTGGGCACTGCCATCAGTCCCAGACTGATGTCCATGCACACAACACCTGGAGAAGGGAATCAGAAGGAAAGAGCATCCCTGGAATTATTCAATCTGCATAAAACACCTTTCCTGCAACTTCACTCTTCCCACTTGTTGTTAATTATGACATTTCCAGCAATTTGTTCATTGATTTGAAGGAGGGCGTCGTGCATTTGGGGTTCTCAATCAATTCTTCTCCTCTCAGTACATTTAACTGCTGCAGAATTTTCCACAGCTATTTTCTTCTTCACAGCTCCTTGAAAAACACCTCAGCCTCCAATTTATTTCCAGTCATTAAAGCAAAATCTTTTGAATGGACAATATGATTTATAAAGTGGGAGAGATACTTTTATGCGCTGCTTTATGAATTCTAAGCCTTCAATATTTGTTACAGCTCTTTATTCATTTGGTCTGAAAAGCCAGAAAAAAAAAAAAATCTCATCGCTGAATAAAGAGGAAAACGATTCTCAGCTTTCAAACAATGGGCACATCAAATTAAAAAGTCATTTATTTCAGTGCCTCTCCTGCTGCTCTGTCACAATTGTGGAGCCTTCAGCTGGCACACGGATATTCCGTGGCTTTGAGGGAAAAACTGGAAATGAGCAACTCTGGCTCAGAGATTCCCAGAGGAATCCACAAACTCTGGAGTGGGATTGAAGCTGCAAAGTTTGTGTTTTTCTCCCTAGAATCATAAATAGTTTGGGGTGGAAGGGTCCTTAAAGATCCTTTTTATCCAGCACCTTGCCATGGGCAGGGACACCTTCCACTATCCCAGGGTTCTCCAAGCCCTGTCCAGCCTGGCCTTGGACACTGCCAGGGATCCAGGGGCAGCCACAGCTGCTCTGGGAAACTGTGCCAGGGCCTGACCACCCTCACAGGGAACAATTTCTTCCTAACATTTTATCCAAACCCACTCTCTGCCAATTTGAAGCCATTCCCTCTTTTCCTGTCATTATCTGCTCTTGTCCAAAGCCTCTCTCCATCTTTCTTGTAGCTTCCTTGAGGCCACAATTAGTTCACCCTGAAACCTTTTCCTCTCCAGGCTGGGCAATTCCAATTCTCCAGCCTTTCCTCCCAGCAGAGCTGCTCCATCCCTCTGCTCATCCTGGTGCCTCCTCTGGACCCACTCCCACAAGTCCATGACTCTGAAGTCAAAGTATTCCAACATCTCCAAACCACACCCAGCTTCTCTGGAAAAGGGAGCCCAGCTGCTTTGGCGCTCACATCCACCCCTTCACTCTGGAATCAAGGTATTCCAGTATCTCCAAAATGCCAAACCACACCCAGCTTCTCTGGAAAAGGGAGCCCAGCTGCTTTGGTGCTCACATCCATCCCTTCACTCTGGCTCTTTACAGACCCAAATATCCCAACCACATCCACATTTCTCCAGAGAGCTGGAACGACTTGTTCAGCTGTCCCAGACTGAAGCTCTTCATCCTCCCCTCCTCTAGGACAAGGGACACTGCTGTTGTGGGAGCCTCATGCCCAGCCCAGGAGGATCTTTGCCATCCATCCTGAATCCTGTTCCAGCCCTTTCATTTCCCAGATAACTCTCATTCATCCCTGTTCACCCATCCATGACTTTTCCAGTGTTTTCTCTCTCAGCTGCTTTAATCTAATCTTTCCTGCTGGCTCAGGATGGCTCTGCTTTCAGCCCTCATTTATCATATAACCACATGGCAGCTTTACCTGATTTCTGGGAAGTATTTAAATTTTCTCTTTATTGTTTTAAAAATCTATTATGAACCTCTTGACTCCACTCCATTGTGCAAAGAAAAATAATTATAAAAATACCTGCTCTCTTTAATACCAATAATTTGTCATCTACTGAGAATTTTTTTCTAGGTATAATAGTAGTTTAACTCATTAACTTTATGCTAAGTACAGCAATTTTGCTGTCTCCTACCCAAATATTTCTAATATTAATGATACAGCATAGATAAAGTGATTTAAGTAGTTGCACATACAGCGTGCTTATGCAATGATAATTAATTACCTCCAAGATTGAACCCCAATCTTTCACTTCCAATTATGCTTTCACATTTCTGATGATCACCCTGCAAGAGTTCTTCTTCAATTCCATAATCCAGTTTGACATTAAACCACCAGTGACTGGGAGGTAGGAGGAAGGAGCTGTGTGCCTGTGATGCATTTTGGGGCTGCCTAAATCCAGAGGCCAGGCAGAGTTCAGGGAATAAAAAGCAGTTCCATTTATGGAAGGGCCTCCAGGTACACCCAGGGCAGACAAAGCCCCCCAGGGGCTGCACCCAAAATGGGCCCCGGCTCACGGGTTGTCACACCTGGGTAAGTTTGGTCCATTTGCACACTGGGGCTTCATCTCCCAATTACAGCTCCAGCTAATGAAGTCACTGAGCCCAAGTTTCCCCCAAGTCACTTTTGTTTCCATCCCTGGGGGCCTGAGGCAGTGAGGTGTCCTTGATTCCCAGGCCTGGAGAGGAATTGTTGTGTCTGACCCAAATGGGGAAGCAGCAGCTCACACTGTGTGTGGGGTCAGAGTCAGACACTGAAGAGCTGCAGGAGCACAAATGGATGGGAAATATAAAAGCTCAGATCCAAGGACATCACCTGGGAGCAGGAGGCTGGAGCAGTGGGGATGTGATGTGGGAACAGGTGATGAGGCTCTGCTTCCACAGGGACTGCCAGGAGAAAAAAAAATGTGTTTGTCCAACACAAACTGCTGCTGGCACAGAGGGAAACAAGGAGCCAGCAGCACACAGACCCAGGGAAGGGTTCCTGCTGCCTGGAAGGGCTGGGGGTATGCAGCAGCTCCGGGCTGGGAATTGCCCTTTGCTACATCCCAACCCTGCAGGTCTCCCCCAGGAGCTGCAGCAGCAGTGCCAGGAGGGCTCTGCCCACCTGGGAGCTCCTTCCCTCCTCTGCCAGGCCATCAGAGACCTCTGGGCCTCCTACAAGGGTGACCTTGCCTTGTCTGAGCTCTGCCTCCCTTCCCAGCTCCTTGCAGTGTGGAGCTGGGACAGCCCGGGAGAGCTCTGCCAACAGAGATGTGTTGTACTCTGTCCCTCCTGGGCAGGCTGAGCACAGCACAAATCTGCCCCACAGTCCAAAACTTCAGGGCTTTAAAGTTTTGGTTCCACAGGGTAATTAATACCCATAAAATTCTACATTATAACACATCTCTGGAAGTGTCCAGGGCCAGGCTTGGAGCAACCTGGCACAGTGAAATGGGATGGGCTTTAAAATCCCTTCCAACCCAAAAAACCCCAAACCATTCTGATTTCAAAAAATAAGAAACAAGGCTTGCCCGTGGTGTGATTCAAGCACAGCTGAAACCAGGACAACTCCCCTTTGCCTCCACTGAAACCTGGTCAGGATCTCCTGCAGCTTTTTCCTTCTTTACTGAAACTGTGGGAGCCTCCCTTGCAAAGATGAGTCTGGAGCTCTTTGCTCACATGAGGAAGGTGTTCAGGACACCCAGAGAAGCACCTGGACATGATCATCTTTACCTCAAGTGGGAAAAGCTGCTTTGGCTTATTTGCAAAATTTTTATGGCCACGAGAAATCACAGCGACAAGGGAAAAAATCTCCAGAATCCTTGACAACTCTTTCTCCTAAAAAAAAAAGGCAAAGAAATTTTTAAAATTGTATGAACACATTGTGCTTAAATTCCCTGAAATTGTCCTAAACACATACAAAATGAAAACTTTCAGGAGAAAATCACCACAGGCTACAACTCCAAGCAGTGCTGTCTCCAATAACTCACCCATATTCCCAACAACTGAAAAAAAACAGGACAAATGCACAATATTCAGAACTTGACTTGGCGGATTCTTTTTAAAACAAGTCCATTTTGCATATGAATTACATTTTTAAAAGCACTAATAACTGCAGATGATGAGCACTAATCTTGGTCCTCAGCATCAGTGGAAGTCTCTCCCTCCTGCCTGAGCACCACATGTTCAGAATAGATCCAATTTTTCCATCTTTTATTTGCATAGGTAGGGATTATTCCGTTTATTCGAGCCAATTATCTCAGCGTGATTCATCATCATGATGCTCCAAAATAAAAGCAATCACGCCAGATTGGTGCAATTAAAAAGGTATTTTTATTTTTGGAGAAAAAAAAAAATTACCTGTTGAACTGGGAACTTTCCTCCAAACAACATCAGGGTACTCCTTGAACTTGTGTGAAACATTTTTTCCTCTCCCTGAAGCTCAAATGCAGAGCTCTGAGCTTTCCCTCTTGGTAAAAGATCTGTAAAAATAAAGCTCTGGTTTGTAGAGTGAAAAATATAAATAAATAAATAAAATTTTATTGGATCATTTTAATCACTAGAAGATCTCCCTGCCTGGCAGGAGCACAAAGCAGAGCTCACACACAGCACTGCAAGGAAGGCACTGAAGGAATCAGGGGCAGGGACCCAGAAACCACTGCAGGGAAGGACAAGGGAAGAGCTTTCGTTCCATGAGGTTTTTCTCCCTCAGTCCTGCACTTCCATCTGTTAATTAAATATCATTTAATTGACATTCCCAGCCTCTCTGGGCAACCTGCTGCACTGTAAGAGCACCCTCTGCAAAGAATTCCATCCCAACATTTAATCTTCCCCCCTTCATTTTAAAATCCTTGTCCATATCAACAGTCCTTTTTACAAGCATCCTAAAGGTGCTGGAAGGAAATCTTGTACAAGTCATATAAAGATTTAACTGATTACTGCTTATCCCTGATCAGCATATACAGAAATAATGATGAAAGAACCACAGAAACGGATAGCAAGTTTTAGAGTTTACAGTCATTACAACTCACCTCATTTTCAAAACATCTTTCATTCTTAGGAATGGGGAAGGGATTCTATGGATATAAAATCATTTATTGATCTAACCCAAATGCTTGACCAAAAGTTAGAGTCTGTTGAGGGCATTATCCAAACCCTTTTTAACAACCAGCAGGCTGGGGGTATCCATGGCCTCTGTGGGAAGCCTGATCCAGGGTTTATCCACCCCCTCAGTAAAGAAACGCTTCCTGACGGCCACTGTGAACCTCCCAGAAGAGTCCTGAACCATTCCCACCAGTCTCTCACTGGATCCCAGGGGGAAAACTCATTTTAGGTGTTTTTGTACACATTTGAATACGTGCACTTGGGTCAGTAGCTCTGCATCCCCCACCGAAAAACCTCTGCGAGTGCAAAAGTCACAGAGAGGGCCAGAAACCTCGAGGCTTTAAAGAGAATAAGGAAACTCATTGCTTCAGTTCCCCCTTTGATTTCCAGGGAAAGCAATTTGTGGAGGCAGCAGGCGGAAGGAAATGCAGAGAGGAGCTTGCCCAAACTGGAACAGGAGCCTCCGACCCCAGAGCAGCACAAAAATCCAGCAGCCCTGACAAATTCCTTGCGTGGCAAACACATTCCTGGTGCAGACAAGGGGCCTCAAACAGGAACTGATGCTCTGCTCACAACACAACGAGGCTGTGGCCAAACCACATGGCAGCAGCTTCACCTGGAAATACCTGGAATGTTCAGATATCTGATTTTTTTTTTTTTTCCAGTGTTTTCACCATTGATCGTGGCAGAATCCGAAACTCATCCTCATTCCCACACCTGATTTGCCTTGCTTGTTTCCTGTGTCCTGACAGAGCTGAAAGAACTTTCAGAACAGGGTAAAAGCCTGGAATTTTCAGGCTGCTGGGTTCATCCCATGGCAGGATGGAATGTGGTTAAATGTCGGGATACAAATCCCTCTGGGCCCTGTCTGTAAGGCCCAGGAGGGTCTAGAAAAGTGAGGACTGAATTAGAACTTTCAGAGAAATTAAAATACATGAATCCGCACAGACGTGAGGTAGAAATGTAAGCTTAGTTTTAAAGAAGTAGACAATATTTTAAGTGCCTCAAGCAAACAAGAGACTGAATTAGTTAGTGAGAAAAGGACCTAAAACCCAGTTTAAAGTTTAGTAGCTTTACCTTTTACAAAGGCAGCTAAGTTCTAGATGGGTGAATTCCATCAATCCCTAATAATTGTTTCTTTTTGCAAACTTTAATATAATTGCTTTGATATCATGCACTATCCTACCTTATACTATAACAATAATTTTGGCTTTTATACCCTCCCATCAACCTCTAATAATTTCCTTTTTGCTAAGCAATAGCATTGCCTTAATATTATGATTAACTATAATTAATAAATGCTGCTTTAATATTATCACTTTTAACTAAAGCAATAGCATTGCTTTAATATTATTTGCTATACTGCACTACCCTATCTTATACCACAATAATAATTTTAGCTTTTATACTAAATAATTCTGGTTGAGTCCTTTTTGTCTAATCATTTATCAGAATAAATAATTCCCAGCCTCTTCTCTCCAAGAAAGGAGTTTGGAAAACCACTGTTGGTTTGTATCTCATCATCATCCCTCAGCAGCATTTGAAGAGTTTCCCAGCACAAACCAAATGCGTGACTTAAAATTACAGATTCATCATAAAAACCAGCTAAACAAAACAAACCCGCCTTTTTCTCCCCGAGGCTTCCCCAGGATTTTACACGAGAGTCAATTTATAACATCCTCAATTGCTGTTTGTACTCTTTGTCCAGCCTCAGATTCCAAAGTGCCCCAAGGAGGAAGAAGCCCCGTGGAAATCAATGCCATGGATGTGCTCTTTAAGCAGCAGCTGAGGCAGAACTCTCCAGAGGGACAGATTTGGATTTTGGTACTTGCCACTGTCTGGGGAAGCAAAACATCAGAAAATCCGTGAAGAATTTCAGTTTCAGGGCCTAACTCAGTCACTTTTTGCTGCAGCAGCTCAGGGGGAGCTGAATTTGCCTTTACATCCTGCTCTGGAAAAGAATGGGACACATGTCCTGAAAATGAGGAAATTCTTCCCTGTAAAGGGCCCTGATCACCACAGGAGAAGCAGGGAGAAACACCATCCCTTGTTTGGGAGCTTTGGGATTTTTCCTTCACCTCCCTCAGGCTGAGCAAGGAAAAAAGAAAAAAAAATTAAAAATTCATGTTCTGGATTCCCCTCACTCCCTCCTTCCTTTGTTTGTTCTTTAGAGCTGGAGAGAAAAACAAAGCTACTTCATTATTTGCTGCCAGCTTAAATTTTGGATTGTAGTCAAAGCACGCACTCGAGGGTTCCACATTCCAGGATCCAGCAGGAAGGTGAAGAGCAGGAACATCCTCAGCTTTGCCACACTAAAGGCTCAGGTGAATTGCTGAGGCAGGAGCTGCAAATTAACACAAATTTCCTTCCCCCCACATATATATATATACACTTTAATATTCACTTTTTTTTCTGACGTGCCTGAAATAACATCACTAAAACGATGCGAAAAAGAAAAATGCATTCCAAAAATCTTACAGCAAGGAAAAGTGTCTGAAAACATCTTAAAAATTCCCCTCACAGTTCCGTTATGTTTGCTTTTACAGTGATTTTAACAGAAAGGCAGAAGAATATTGGATGCTTTTAAATCAGTTTTTAATGGCACGAGGCAGAGGACAGACACACGTGCCAATAATTTAATTTTTATTTTATTTTCATAGCTTTTCTGCATTTTTGTTTTAGCTGCCATTGATATCAGCACAGGTTTTGTAACTTTTATTTAGGCATTAAATAGCTATATTTTATATTTATATTTATGGTGAGTATATTTAAATATACAGAATATATCCAAATATATATTAAATATATTTATAGATACTAGTGACAGAGTTAATAACAATAAATTATGTTTCAAAGTTTTAAAAAGGTTCCGGAAATCACTTCCTTGTGACTTTAGCACAGGAAGGGCAGGGATAACTTCCCAATTTTTCAGTGGCTGCAAAGATGGTTTGCAATAATTATTGATTGCATTAATTGATCATTTATTGATTGGTTCCTTATGGCAGAGCTTGGTGAGAAGCAGCCACTGAACCAGTGGCTGTTTGACCAGTATCCCTGCTCCAATAATTCCAAATCACAGGAATTAGTCTGGATCCCAGAATTTTTCTCAGGAAATTCACCTGACCTCTGCCTCTCCACCTCCTGTTCCAGGAAAATTCCATTTCAAATCCTCCTTTCAATTGCCTGGATCTCATTTGAAATCAATCCCCTCGCTTCCCCCTTCCGTGTTTCTAATATTGTTGCCGAAGGATCAGGACAATTTCAAATAATTATCCTTTAATTAAGGCTGATTGTCGGTGGAAGTCAAAAAAAACCGTTTAACAACTTCCACATCAGCCCCCAGATAAGTTCCCTGTGATTATCTGGAGCCTCAAAAGCAGCAACAGCCAGACGTTGGTGTCATCTCTGGTGAGTTCTCTACAAAAAGAGTAAAGAACTCACTTCTGAGTCACAGAAATGAGGGAAATCAGGACAGACGGCAAAAAAAACCAAAAAACCAAACTAAAAGTAGAATTTATCACAGTCTAAAATAGCTGGTTTAAATATGTTTTATCATTTTGGTGGGAAATAACAGCATTTTACAGGATGACAAAACACAGGCAAACAAATATTTCAGCTTTCTCTGTAAATATCCATTTGAGAGTGCTGGTTATGGTTTGATTTTCATTTCCCAGTTCCAAAGATTTACCCGTGCAATACCTTCTTTTTTAGACCTTTTTAATATTTTTTTTTTGCACATCAGCTGTTGGGGCCTGAAACACAGCGAGGTTTGTGGCTGAGGCAGAGCTGGGGCAAAGAGGGGGAGATTCCCCAAAAGAAGTGGAGTTTGGAATGATGGGTGGCTCCAAAGAAACACCAGCGCTGCCAGATTTTCTGGAGAACGCTCTGAAAATTCAGGAAATACTCCTGGAAATTCTTTTCCTACCTCCTCTGGGTGCTCCAAGTCTCCAGCCAAGAGGCACAGCCATTCCCAGCAGCTGTCCCTCAAAATCCAGCATTTCCAGCCCAAAATCCCATTGCTCTGCTCCTTTGAAGGGTTTTTAAGGAGGGATCCCAAGGATCCCTTATAAAGATCCCATTTTTATCGTTCTAAGTTCCTTGGGTATCTCTCCATTCACCTCATGGATGCAGAGGTTCACCAGTGCTGAGATTCACTGGGAATGAAAATCAAACATCTTAATTAGTCCCACAGCCCACTAATCACACGATCATCTGCATTTCCTGAAGCCAAAATCATTTAATTTCAAGTTTTGGGGGTATTTGTGCCCAGCAGGACACAAGCTTGAATTAGGACACAGAGTTCCAAAGGAAGAACACAGATTTTCCTGGAAAAACTTTTTCTTTGGAATACAAGGATGGGAAACCCCATATCCTGAATTTTGAAAGTGCTTTGGCACCCAGAAGGAAGAACATTCCCGTTGCTCCCGGGCCAAAATTGCCAGTAATCCATAGATTTTTGCAGCAGCAGCGGGGTTTGGAGGGACATGGCATTATTCCTGAAGGGAACATCCCTGGCAGCAGCGTGCCAAGGTTTGGAATAGTGCTTGGCACCAGGACAGAGCATATGGCATTTAATGCAAGCAAACTGAACAGCTCTTACTGGAGACATCCTCCTGCAGCCATCCCAAGCCCAGCCCAAAAGAATTCCCTCTGGATTTGCACCTGGAGGAAATGGCTCGAGTATTTACCTGTTAAAGTCCAGCCAGGTGCATGGGAATGATGGATTCCAGGTAAAATTTGCATGGAATATTTCACTAATTCAGTTTCTGTTCCCAACCTCAGGAATCTCAGTGTGTCCATCTTCCACGTGTGGTCACCTGTCCCCTTTCCAATCATCACTGGGGTTTCCATTCTTTCTTTAATCTCAGTTCCACAGGGTTGAAGTATTAATTATAGTATTTTTGGTTATTTATTATTTAATAATTTTTAAACATTTATTATTAGTATTCAGGCAATTCCTGCCTGAATCCAGAAGAGTTTCCAGATGTTCCAAAGCTCTCTCATCCTGGAGATCATTCCAGGTTGTGCTGCCCATGGCCCTGACAGAAAAATTCTCCAAGCAGAGTTCACAAATAAATAACAAATAAATAATAATAATTAATCATATTAATTTGAACTATTCTCCTTCAAATGTACCAGGAAGTACCTACAGAGCAGAATTTACAATCTCAGACCAAGAGAAGTTTAGGAAAGGGTTGGAATTTGATGACCTTTAAGGTCCCTTCCAACCTAAACCATTCCAGGATTCAAAGATCCTCCCCAGTCGTGGCTTGGATCCCACTGAAGTCAAGGTTTTCCCTGAGTTCCCTGCTGGAATTTCCTGGGTGTCCAAGCAATGCAGGCCGTGCTCCACAGCTGGGAAGGATTTTCCATGCCCTCAGCACCTCCCAAATTCCAGGTGTGGGATGCTTTGCTCTGAGCACAGCCCAGCAACATCCCCATCCTGCAGCTTCGTTTCTTCCCCCACTAAAACAAACAAAAAATTTCATTATCCTGTAATTTTCAACCTCTGGATTTCCTTCACCTCTTCATTCCGACTCCACCTTGCTAAAATCCACACGAGGAGCAAACAACCCTGACTGAATTTCCTGTGGAACGACGTTGGGATGGCTGAACCTGGCTCCTTCTCCAGGATGAAACCCAAAATATCTCAGCCCAGGAGCCTGAACAGGGAGATCATTTTGCTTCACCTCCAGGAACACTTGAAATTATTCCGAAACTCTTCCTGCAGCCCTTGCCAATGAAGGAAACGATCCAAAAACCAACGTTTTTGGCTTCTAACACAGAATTCAAACATCTCTATTGACTATAATTCTCTCTTCCTTTCTCCTGCCCTCCAGATCTATAAACACCCAACCAATTTGTGGAAATCTAAATTAAGATTTTCCTTTTAACTCATCCTTGATGTAACAAGCGAAGTTACACCTTCCAATTTGCAGAGAATTTAGGGTCAATTATTTTAAATTAGAGATAAATTTATATTACAATGTTCCTTTCAACTCATCTCTGATTTAACAGGATAAGTTCCATTTGCAATTTGTGGAGAAGTTGCCTTTAATTATCTTAAATTAGAGACAAATTCTTTTACCTTCCCGTATTTCATCCCGTGGTTTTTGTGATTGGAATGAGGGATTTATTTCCATACTTGAGCCTAAAAGAGAGATGTTATGAACCACAGGCTCGGAATCAGTGTCAAAATGTTTCAGCTATTTTTATGCTAAACATCATCTCTATGGAAACGCCACAGTTAAATTTAATGTGAATTTTCAGGGATTTTTCTTGCAGTACAGAACAGCAGTAGAGTCCAGGCTGGGTTTAATGGGGAGGGAAATAGGATTTTAGGTGTTTGCACTGATATAGAAAATATTTAACCAAAATCATTTTTTAGCTCTGTGATTTTAACCAGACCCAGACACACTGGTAAAAATTATGGCAAAATGGTCAAAACACAGTGAAACTCCCTTAAAATTCAAACACCAGCCAGGTCCAGCTTTTTCCAGAAAAAAATCTGATGTTTTTTGCCCTTATTTTTACAGAATAATTTGAATTTCAAGGCTTTGTTCTTATGGACCACAAGAGAAACAGGTGAGCTCAGCATCTCTGGGGACTTTCTATTTTTCCAGGATAATCAGAGTCTTCCCTCCCCTGGCTGGATCACTGGGAATATTCCACAGGGCCAGCCAGCGCCTCTGTGCCAGAACTAAGAGCAAATCAAATCAGGGAGCTCAGGATCAGAAAGATCTGCCCAGATTTTTTGCTGCCAGGATCAGAATTGCAGCAGTGACAGCAAAAGTGTTGCAGGTTGCCAAAGGATCAACAGTGTGGGTCCTGGGGGAAGCCTGAAACCCCATCCCTCATGTCACGTTTCCAGCCCTCCTGTGTTTTGTGTCCCTTAAAAGTTGTTAATATCGTTGATAATGGGAAAGTTTTCTCCAAGTTCTTCACACAAAATATTTCAGGAGCAAACAGAGTTTAGAAAAACCTCCCCAGTAAAGGTGGGATTTTTCAGGGGGGTTTTTGGTGTGTTCTTATTGTTTTGGGGGTTTTTTGTTTTGGGTTTTTTTTTTTCAATTTTCATTCATTTTTAGCTTCTGGACAGGATAAATAATTTCTAAGCATCCCAAGGATGTCCATACAGCAAAAGGGAAAGGTTTTTTGGGTTTTGTTTTTTTCTTCATCTTTTTTAAACCAGGTGTTCTCAAGAGAGCATTTGTACAAACTGGTGTTAGACACGGCACCGTAGGAGGCCTGAGAGAAAGTTTCTATTTGGAAATACACTTTGCATATCAGCAATGAATAAAACATCGCCCTTTGTGTGCACGTTATATCATGGAGCATGACTAATCTCGGGATACATCCTGCCTTCTCTCAATTCAAAAAAAAAAAAAAAAATTAGCAGATTAGCTGGAGTTGCCATTAATAAAAGCTAGATTGTCACCTTAAGACTCAGTTAGAAATGAAATAAAACACAGGGGCTGCTGAAGGCTGTTCCTGTTGGCTGCCCAGCCCATCAGGATTAATATTTCTGTAAACTTGAGGCCTTCATTCTACCAGACTTTTATTTTTTTTTTTTTTCCCATTATCATTTACCATTATCCTCATTGGTAGGCTAAGAAAAAAGTCATCCAGACGTTCCCGAAGAATTTTTGAAAACCCCTTAAATAATAATGCTTAGCTAAAAAAAATGAAAAAGGATCATTTTTAAAGGGTATGGGCTTAGGTGTTTCTTTTCTGACTGGAAAGTTTAAGGCCAGGTTGGATGGAGCTTTGGGAGAGTGGAAAACATCCCCGCCCATGGCAGGGGGTGGAGCGAGGTGAATTTGAGACCCCTCCCAAGCCAAACCTGTGATTCCATGAGCCACAGACACAGTTTTTTCTTTAGCACCTTTCCAAGGCTGAGAATTTCACTCAGAACCAGTCTGCAAACCCATGAGAAGGGGCAGGAATTTCCACGAGTCCCCCTGGGCACAAGGGAACGGGCTGGGGGAGCAGCAGCGCGTCCTGTACGAGCAATAAATGAAAAAACACAGAGAGCTCTCTGCTCTCCCTGGGGAAAGGCAGAAACCACCCAGCAGGTACCCCTGCAAACACTGCAGTTTAGTTGCCAAGCAACCCCCTCATCCTCCAAAATTCCTGCTCGAGTAGCAATAAAACCACTTGTTCAAAAGGGACTGGGAAACAAAACCAAGTTGTGGCTCGGCCACCCCGATTTGCTCAGCGGAACCTCGGTCCCATCCGAGGTTTAGCTGAATGCAAATGGAAATCACGTTGTGAAATTCGAGATGCCAAACACGAGGTTTCCTCATCACAGGAACAAGGAAGTTCAGGGCTACAGGGATTAATGTTCCAAAAGCTCTGGGAAGGGGAGAAGCTCCCAGAGCAGCCCTCAGGAGGCCCAGCCCCACTCCGGCAGACCAGCCCGTCCTGATGAAATTCAAAATATCATTTTACTCCTGACTGAGGGGCAGAAATTCCGGGAAATTTTGGCAAAGTGATCAAAGCTGAGTGATTACAGTCAAACGTCTACAGAGGTTTTTCTGATCCCAGAATGGGGAGGGACATTAAAAACCACCCAGTGCCACCCCTGCCATGGCAGGGCTGCCTCCCACTGTCCCAGGCTGCTCCAAGCCCCATCCAACCTGGCCTGGGACACATCCAGGGATCCAGGGGCAGCCACAGCTGCTCTGGGAATTCTATTCCAGGGCCTCCCCACCCTCAGAGCCAGGAATTCCTTCCCAATATCCCATCTATCCCTAATTTCAGTTAGTTTGGAACTACTCCCCCTTGTGCTCCATCCCTTGTCAATGGTCTCTCTCCATCTCCATTGGAGATATAAGTTAAATTATTTTAATAAATTTACTCATTCAACCCACCTGGACCTTCTGGTTGGTGAGTACAGCTCCCTCAGGCCAGAAGCTTCCCTTTTCCAGGCTTGGAGCACCCTGGGATANCATATGATACACATTTCAAGAAAACCAAGAAGAAAACATCAAGAATTTTGCCAGACAACACAAATTAGGAAAATAA